>JAVXUO010002015.1:0-185551 GCA_033065855.1 Escallonia rubra | reverse complement strand
TAGAGTGACTTGAACCCGAATGACTCCACCTAAAGATTGCGAATCATGTAACTCAGCAAGCCATATTTTTTGTTTACCACCACTTCAAAACGTAATACCATCGTTATCGTGTTTTTGTTGCTAGAATGGCACTGTCGCATTATCCACCATCCTGGTGAAAATTCTATACCTAGCATTGATATTTGTGATTAGCATCTTTCTTATTGAGCTCATCGCCATAGGTTTATGTTTTCAAATTTTTTTTTTTCATTTTTGGACTTTCTAACTCTCCTTCTCTCAGCTGCACAGTATAAAATCTTCTGCATGCGACATTTGAAGGAGAACAATGTCTTGAAGCAAATCATAATGTAGATGACTCGTTATGCATATAAAAACCTAAAGGAGGAAGAAGGTAAAAGCCATGAATAAAAAGAAGCAGTGTCGTTTCTTACGATGGAAGAATGCCGAACGGGACGGTGGATGGAATGGTCTAGCTGGACCTGAAGAGGAATGAGAGGAGATCCAACAATGAATAGGAGGAAACTCAGCTCATTATAACGCCCTGCGATAATCGGAGACGACCATTTATCCGAGGTTTGAGCCTTCATCCAGGTTGCCATGTTTTGCCACCGTAGAGCGGCGCTGCTGCCCATGCTTGTAAACATTTCCTCCGGAATGGGAACTTCAAGGACTGTGTCAAGGGCATCTTCACGTTCGAAATTCGGACAAAGTCTCTTCATGTACATTGCCAGAGTAATTTCCTGATAGATAGAGGGATGGGTAGGACTTGAGAGGAAGGCTGAGAGAAAAAAGGTTCTCCTCTTAATAATGAAAGGGTGTTAACATGAGAGGTCAGGTGGGCATGAAGATGGGAGGGTGTTGGGTAAGCTAATGGCTTCCCTTAATTGTAGAAGTCGTGTGGGCACGAGTTGCACTTTGATTCTCTAAAATTCCATATCTTCCTTTAACTCTCTCATTGACTCGTACAATGAACCATTTCTTGATGTGTGTAACATCATTTCTTTGATTATTATAAGAGTTCCAACGTTATTGTCAAACATTTTTATCCTTCAAGGAAACTTAAGCGGCATGGTCATATCGAAAAGAAAATGCATGGAATGTGATGGGGTGAAGAGATTTATTAAGTTCGTTGAATGCACTTAACTTCTCCTGTATGATTTCAATTCATATGCATTTCTACATCTCAGTTCGAGTCAAAAGGGTTATGTTCTGTTGTTAATTAACTTTTTAACAATTAATGAAGTTTGGAAAATAAATATAGGTCATTTATGGTTTTTGTCTCAATTTATTACTGTTTTATAAATTTTATAATTTTCACTTTTATGTGTTTTCAAAACGAAAAAAATAAATAAAAAATTTGGGTCTGGTTGAGTTCCAGATTAATTTGAAACCAGAGAATAAAATGATTCAACCGAAATTAGCAAAACGAAACTCAATATTAAGGTAGCGTTTGACATAATTTTTTCCTCAAGTTTTGTAAATTGGAGAAAAAAAACTCGTTTAGCAGACAGTTTTTTTCGATTTTTTTCCTTCATTTTTGAAAACCAGTTTTTAAAATGTGGCTGTTTTTTAAAACTCCAATTTGGAGTTTTGTGTTTCCAGTTTTAATTTTTGTTGTGAGATCCAATTTTCAAATTTTGTTAGAAGTAAAAAAATAAACAACATTTTAACAAAATCCCCATCATACACAGCACCACCACCAGACCTGCTGCCATCACCATGACCCATCACCACTGCCATTTTCACCATCACCACACACCACTGCCAACGTCCCACCACTGCCACCAACACCACAACCCAACACCGCCGACCGAACACACCCACGACCACCATCGAGAGCAACGTTGCCACCCCACCACCGTCGCCACTCACGTTCCCACCCCACTGCCACCATCACACCGTCATAGATTTGTTCCACCCGACAATCATCGTTGTAGATCTGTGACAACCAACCGTCGTCACTCAAATCAGACATTACAACTATGCTTGCAAGCTTCGCCAATCACACCATCACCATTGCAAATATATGATTTGATTGGGTTGGGGGAGGGGAAGGGGGTGCGAGTTTGGTGGTGGTGGTGGACGTGGCTGGAGGGTTTTGTTGGACAAGAAGATAACATTTTAAAGAAAAATGAAAGAAAAAAAAAGAATGAGGAAAGAAAATTCAAAACAAAAAAACTGCTTTACCAAACATTCACCTATTTTTTCTAAAAAAAAAACATAAAAAACACAACTAGTTTTGGTTTTCATTTTTTCGAAAACTAATACTAAAAACCACAGCTTTGTCAAACAGAAGATTATAAACGAGGCTCAGAATTTTGGCAGTGGAAGCCAAAACTGTAAAAGATGACAACTGGTTTTTTCTAAATGTACTTACTGCTAGGAAGAAGGGGAAATATGGACTTGAGCCAAAACTCTAGAATTTGAGCTTATGGAACTCTTATTGGATTTAGTTTCATGCTTTTGAGCGTATGAAACTCACATTGGATTCTCTATATAGTCTGAGGATATATATGGACTAGCTAGGCATATTGTTTTTCTTTTAACCATCTATCTTTTTCCGATTAAAAAAGCATCGAAAGTCATTCAAGTTATTTTTTCCCACTTCCTTACTTATTTGACTTATCTCACCGCTACAATTAACCCTTCATCTTTTTCGATCATTTCTTGTGTTTATATATCAAGTCATATCTATATCACCGTTAAATTCAAAAAAAATTACCCTTTTTATCTATCATACTAATAATTCATTTGCTTTCTTCTTTTCTTTCCCAAGTTTCTCTCTGTCTCTTACTTGGACGGGTAACTCCTTGCATTCTGATTTTTCAATATTCTTTTGGCGTTTAAGTTGCATTAATTCTGAGATTCATGTCTTACTTTGTCAAAACGTGGCATTGTAAGTCGCAATTTTTAATTCACGTCTTACTTTGGAGATGTTGATGCGTTTCTACGGTCAGTCATTCTAAAAATGTTTATAATCCTAAGAGAGCATAAACTAATTTGGATTGTAAGTAATAGTTAGGTAGGAAACAGAGTCCACATATCGCAGAGTAGATACAATGAGATGACATACCAACCCATCCGTAAAGTAAATACAAAATTATAAGCACTCGGTGTTCAAGAATATGTCTCTTTATGCAGGAAATATATAGGAGGCATGAGGATTATTTATTTACTATTGTCAAGACAATTATAACTTGTAGACGCACATTTATGCATATCTAAAGTTTTAGATTGCTTTGAAAAATTACATAAGAGCTTCGGAAGCAGTGTCGCCCTTCTCGTTCCTCTTCCAGTGTGGTGCATGTACAATTTAGAAGTATGGGTACTGAAATAGGAAATAGAAGGGATTTGCACCAAGTTTCTATCAAATTGTTTCATCAATAATCCTGCCCTTGTCAGCAACGAGCTCAGTTGTTTCCTCGCTGCATTTCCACCCCACCATTTTTAGATCGAGCGCTCCTGCTAAAAATGGCTTCCATTTCTTCCAAAGGCCTCCCCTTAGTCTCAGGGAAAAAGAAGAAGAAGACCAACCAAGCCACCACAGCTAGACTAGCAAACAGAAAGAAGGCCCCTCCGATAGTTATTGCCTTGTAGAGTGATAAAAAGGTCATTGAAATCACGGCATTGGTCAACCTATTCACAGCCACCCCAATGCTAACACCTTGGGCCCTCAACTTGAGAGGGAAAATCTCAGAGCTGTAGACCCACGTAACAGGACCAAGACCAATTGAAAAGAACACCACGTAGGTGTAAATAGAGATGATGCATAAGGTCAGTGCCCAGAGCAGCTGCTTGTGGGCGTGATGCACCATGGTCAAGCCAAACCCTAATGCTGAAAGGGCCACAATCATCCCCCCTACACTTGTTAACAGAAGCTTTCTCCTCCCAACCCTGTCTATTAGAAAGGTAGCCACTGTTATGAATACGATCTTTGTGATTCCAACCCCAACTGTGGCAAGCAAGAGTTTCTTATGCGTGGTGACACCGGCTTTCTTGAATATTCTTGGACTGTACAACACAACCGCTTCTATTCCACAAGCATGCTCGAAGAAATGAATCGCAATAGCGGCCAGTAAAATCCTACGGACAGCAGGAGTTGGCCTTAAGATTAGTTCCTTCCAAACCCCTTCACCGTGCGTTTTCTTCGACATCTTGACTATTTCATCGTTGCAGTTCTCGTCGATCCCTGCGGCCTTTTTTATGGCCTTCAGCCGATCTTCGGCTTCTTCGTCAGAGTTGGACACTAGGTGCATGATTCTCCTCGCCTCCCCAAGTCTGCCTTGCAGCACGAGCCACCGAGGCGACTCGGGCATCTTGAGGATCCCAAATGCCAGTAGTACAGAAGGAAGTGCTGCAATGCCGAGCATTATTCTCCAGCCAAGTGTTAAGGTTAACTTGGAGAAAACGTAGTTCGACACGTAGCCAAGTAAAATGCCGAAGCTAATGCCAAGTTCTGGTAGGGAGGTCAGCAAGCCACGATTGGTCGGAGACGAGATTTCGGCGGAGTAAACAGGTGCGATCATGAGCGCGAAGCCAACGCCGAATCCAGCAATGCATCTTCCGGTCATTAGGATTGCGTAAGTTGGAGCATAGCCCATCAAGATTGAGCCTATCAGGAAGATGATGGACGCTACGACTATGGTGTAGCGGCGGCCTACAATGTCTGAGGTTCTTCCGGCACAAAGGGATCCTACCAGAGCACATATGTTGAGGATTCCGGCAAGGATTTCCACTTGTGTATCGCTAATTTTGAGATCTTCTTTGATGAAGATCATTGCTCCACTCATAACACCAGTGTCTGCATGAAGATTGATATGTCTAGTAAGGAAACTTGTCCATAGACTAACAGAAGTTTTAGTGTATCTTCTTTTATGAAGTTCTATATATGGATAAACCCGCAATTACACGAGTTAAAGTGACAACATCATGCAAGACTCTGATCGCTGAGCGATGGCATTAGAAAGTTAACATTTGGTCCATAGGAGAAAAGGTAAATCTTATCATGGCACATATGCCATTACGACCTCCAAGGATGAATTGAACAGAAATGTGGTTAATCAAGAGAAGATACGAGTTTTTATTGCAGAACACAACTTGAAGAAACTTAATTTAGGATGTGAATAGGATATCGTCATGGGAAAGTACACTTGATTCTGTCATCATACAAAGCATCTGGCTGCAACTCTCTTTAGCAAGGCTACAACCTTCCAGAGACAAATTAATATGTAGGAGGGTGTTACATATGGGAAGAGGGGAAGGAGGGGAGGATTAGCCTCATGCTACAGTTCATATGTTGCAGCCATAAATTTTCCTCATTCAAGTGCGCTCCGTCCCCATAAGAGAGGTCTCATTGTGGCATTAACAATTGTGAGAATAGATGTTTTCAATTGAAGACATCCTCCATAGCAAGATGAACAATAGAAATGTTATAATTCTTTTTTGACGGGTTACATGCCAGAATATTCCACAACCCTCATCACTGGACGTGATACATTACCTAGAACTTTCATTACATATTTTATGGTCTTCATTCTAATCCAAGTTGTCTTTATTAGGAGGCACCTGAAAGGTGAGATTGATCTCTTCCAGAAAGGGACAAACAGAGTTTTAACGTATTCATGCCATGCAAAATGAAAGAGAAATTGCCATAACATATCAGAGGAGGAGAGACAGGAGCTTACCGTAGCCAAAGATGATTGAAATCATTGAACCAACCACAGCACAGGCACAGGCATACTTGTTGACCCCTTTCGGGTAGTCACCCCCGCTACCCTTCTCCATTGACACCATTTTAACACAAGCACGATTGGACAGAGGACAGTCTTTTTACAAATCTTTGTTATGATTTAGCAAGAAACCCTTATTAACAAATGAAAGGTCGACCCCATCCCTCATATATGTATGCAGGAAAGGGCTTCTTCAGAAAGTTGCTTGCAATGAAACAGAGCAGGTTGATGAAAGATGAGGCATAGACGTTCTCAGCGTGCGTAATTTATGCAGAGCGGAAGGTATGGCACAGGAAAGATCATCTAGCCGGGAAACTATAAATATGGTTTCCCCAGCCTACATTTTCCGTCAACGAGGAAAAGATCCAAAGAAAGCAAAACGAAACAAGTCAAATTTCCTTTCGTTTTGCCCTTTCTATATCCCTCAGATCCTTCTTTGTCGGTCAGCTTCTTCGTGTGGTGACCGCTTGCTCGTATAAAACTTCTGTGGATAAGCACGAGCTGAGCCAGCCCAATTTGACTCTCACTTCATGCCCATAATTTTTTGGCACCCGCGCGCATGACATGCTGTGTACTTTGACTTCTCAATTTATTTAATATCTCTCAGCTGCACATGTTTTCAGATACAAAGCGTTAGATTCCTAATTGACTAACGCTGTTTTCTCCTACTCCTACTTGGATGGAATGGGCCGACGGCCGACCATATTTGCTAAACAACTTGGATAAAGATCGTAGGTCATGGGGTAAAGAACAAACGAAGGAGACACTCAAGTTGTCCACTCGTAAATTCCAGCCTTACAACTACGTAGGTTTCATTGGCCATGTGCTTGGTAAGCCTAGTAACAATGTCAATGACATATAAATTAATAACTTAGTTTTCATTGGCCATATGATTAGTGAGCCTGGCAATAATGTCAATGACAAATAAGTTGATTAGGATCTTTTTTTTTTTTTTGTTGTTGCTATTTTCATCTGAACCATCGATCAAAGTTTTTGTAAAGAAGTCACAAATAAGTAATCAACCATAAATCTTGAATATATATCTTTTGACGTTCGAAGAGTCACTTTAGCTACCTTATTTTGTTAGACCTTTGATAAGTATAAAAAATGTGCTGTCAATTAACAGTTGTCACGTGTCTTTCGTAACAATTAGGTCTAACTAGGAATATTAGAGTACTTTTACTATGTTTCACATACTATTAAGGACTTGGGTTCTAATCTTAATTGATTTTTATGAACCAGGTAATACAATCTTTTATCATAATTACCACTAAAATATCCTAATCCTCATCACACCCCCCCCCCCCCCCCCCCCCTTCTATATAAAAACATTACCCCCACGAGGTCCAGGTAACATCAAGCTTTCGTACTCCTTCAGGAGCGACGCAACAGGCTTAGACTCCTACACAGAAAATTCCATGTCGACCACACTTCCCCCATTGCGTCAATATTAAAATGGAAAAATGGTGTTTAAGGTGAGTCAACGGGTCAGTCAGGGATCGAGGTTTGGCCGAGTGGAGTGAGCAAAGTTAGTCGACGGGGTTAGGCCTGTAAGAGTGATGCAAGGTGGCCAACTTCTAGGTACGGTTATTGGTCACGTACCTCCACTACTAATTAGGTTTCTTGCATCCTTCGGTCAATAGATTTTTGAATGGTAGGTTGAAATCTAAGAAGCAAGAAGATGGCAATTTGCGACCTTCTTTAGCACTAGACCGACCTGCCTTAGACGTGCCCTCGCAACTTTCCTGGTGGTCATCTTATCCTCCATTTGAGAACAATACATCTTGGAAGGTAGGTTTCACTATGAAGTGGAGAACAATCATGGTGATGATACTTGTTTAGCTTGTGCCTTTCTATTAGAATAGATAGTTAAGAAAGTTATCGTACATTATATATATATATATATATAGGGGAAAGCGAATATAAGGCTAGCCTCACGCAAGTTGCGTAAGGCTAGCGGCAAAAACTACGTAGTTTCAGCGCACACAAAAAGGAGGTCACATTTCAGTCAATTTCCCCCCCCCCCTTCCATCCCCAACTAAATAAAAGGAATATATTAAAAGCAACGTTATGTACGATGAAAGCCCAAAGTTTTCTATCCATTTGCTGGAAAAATGAATTTAGTTCACAGTATTCTCGCAAGTTGATTTTGATCACCGTGTCTGCCCATTCAGAAGTTGCAAAATGCTCGGCAAGACCCTTTGTAAGTTCTTCCTTACCAACGCTTGTGAGACCCAAGTAAAGGAAAGATCTAGCTGGTTGATGCGACCGACTTTGTGGTTGAGAAAGAGACTGCAATTTCCTCAATCGACTGAAAACTTTGAGCAGCCATTGGTGTCCTTCCATTATGAGCCATGTAATTTGAGATCTGGTAGGGGAAGACATCACAGGAAGTGGTTGTTGAGTCATGTAATTGTTTGTGAGAGTAACCGACAGCTGGGAATTGGGTGAGGTAGTGTGTGGTCTGGTTGCGTCAAAATCTAGCACCAATTGCTGTCGTACTCACGATGGAATTGCCCGGCGACGGAGGCTAGCCTTCAAGCACTCCACCTATTCGCAACGGCACATCATCAACTTAATCAATCGGAGCATAAACAGGGATTGTGCTGCTTGGCTCTGTGAAGTGGCCGGCGGTAGTGCTGGGTTCCTATAAGGAGGTGATTGCTTGTGATGGTGGACGTGGGGGTCGTGGGAAGAAGAAGGTTGTTCCAGCGGTGGTGGCTGTGGTGGCTTGTGACGGAGGAAGGTGAAGGCGGGTTTCTGCTTTGGAGATGATGGGTGTGATGGTACAAGCTGCCGTGGCTTGCCACGATGTTTCCGTGGTGTTGGCGATTTTCTGTTGCGGCAGCAGGATGAGTCTCGGTGGGCGTTCACCGGCCGAGATTGGTGATGGTCGCCGGCGCAGGAAGGTTGGGCGGTGATGGCACTCGGTGGACGTGATGGTGGCTGGGATTGGTGATGTAGTGGCCGGGATTGGTGACGGTGGCCGGTGAAAAAAGGTTAGGCGGTGGTACTGGGGCCTGCGACAGACTGACGGCTGACGGCGAGGAGAAAAGAGAGGGGGGGGGGTGTGGAATTAACTGAAATCTGACCTCCTTTTTTTTTTTGTGCTGAAACTACGTAGTTTTTGCCGCTAGCCTCACGCAACTTGTGTGAGGCTAGCCTTATATTCGCTTTTCCCATATATATATATATATATATATATATGGAGCTGATCCGTTGAAAGGGCTAGCAAACTGGGTTAAGTTGCTAGCGCGATCTGTGGACGGTTCAGATTTTTTTTTTACTTTTTTTTAAGTCCGTCCACTATATAATATAGCAGACTATTTTTTTGACAAAAATATCCTCCAGCTCCATCCGCTACATTATGTAGCGGACATAGACAGTACTTTTTTTTTTTCTCTCCTTTATCTGATTAATTTTCTGACATGTTTCATGTCCGCTACATTATGTAGCGGATAATTTTTTGACATAAATCTATCTGCTACATTATGTAGCGGACAGATACATACTATTTTTCTCTCCTGACATGTCTGACATGTTGTGTACTTTAGTTTGTTCGCTACATTATGTAGCGGACATAATATAAATGAGACCCCAAAGTGATGTAGCGGACATAATATAAATGAGACCCCAAAGTGAGCAGAGACTCTTTTCACTTTCAGATCTGGGTAAGACTTCCCTCTCTCTCTCCGATAGCGGCAGCTGTGTACGACGGCGGCGGCGGCAGTCTCTCTCTCTCTCTCCGACAGCGGCAGCTGTGTACGACAGCGGCGGCAGCTATGTACATAGTGTTCTTCCATGCCACCGATCATGCCACTTTCTTCCTCTTCCTCCTTCTCCGCTGCTGTGCCGATCGGCTCCGCACCGGCCTGGCCATGCCTGCTTGCGCCTCCGGTTGCTCCGGCGAAGACTCGGTGGGGGAAGGATTAGGTGGACCTGTCGTTGTCGTTTCTGTCCACCGATCATGCCACAATCTTCCTCTTCCTCTTTCTTCGCCGCTGTGCCGATCGGCTCCGCACCGGCCTGGCCGTGCCTGCTTGCGCCTCCGGTGGCTCCGGCGAAGTCCACGCCGGCAAAGTCTCGGTGGGGGAAGGATTAGGCGGACCTGTCGTTGTCGTTTCTGTCCATCGATCATGCCACCGTCTTCCTCTTCCTCTTTCTCCGCCGCTGTGCCGATCGGCTCCGTACCAGCCTGGCCGTGCCTGCTTGCGCCTCCGGTGGCTCCGGCGAAGTCCACGCCGGCAAAGTCTCGGTGGGGGAAGGATTGGGTGGACCTGTCGTTGTTCATTTTTGTCGATCCGTTATTACGAGAAGATGAATTTCAGTAAGCAAGCCAAATGAATTTGTTAATCGGATCCCAAGTTTGCGGTAGTTCGCCTTTCAATTCCTCGATTGTTGGGTTCTAAGTTTGTACAAGTTATCGGATCTTAGATCTACAAAGAAAAAATTATTGATAATTCGATCATGTACTGCAAGGAAGATGGAGAGGAGAGAGAAACAGAGAAGAAGAAGAAGAAAGGAGGGGACATGAGAGGCAGACATGTCGGGAGAGAAAAAGAGAGCCTCATCCGCTACATAATGTAGCGGATAGATTTATGTCAAAAAATTATCCGTTACATAATGTAGCGGACATAAAACATGTCAGAAAATTAATCAGATAAATGAGAGAGAAAAAAAAATACTGTCTATGTCCGCTACATAATGTAGCGGACGGAGCTGGAGGGTATTTTTGTCCAAAAATCGTCCGCTATATTATATAGCGGACGAACTTAAAAAAAAAGTAAAAAAAAGATCTGAACCGTCCACAGATCGCACGTGGACGGCCAGATCGCGTTAGCAACTTAACCTAGTTTGCTAGCGCTCTCAACGAATCAACTCTTATATATATATATATATATATATATATATATATATATATATATATATATATATAAATGGGAGCTGATCCGTTGAAAGCGCTAGCAAAATAGGAGATCTTGCAAACGCGATCTGGCCGTCCATCCTGAAAGATGGACGGCCCAGATCGCACCTTTTTCGAATACTGTCAGTCGTTCGCGACACTATGTCGCGGACGAACTTTTTTACCTTTTTGCCCCTCCGCCCCGTCCGCTACACTGTATCGCAGACAGCATTCAAGTCCTGACACGCGACAGCAAAAAGGCATCCGCTATACAGTGTAGCGGACGTCCCCTAGGCTGACACCTGTCAGGTCCTGCCTGTCGCCCGCCACGGCCATGACGGTTATCTTGTCTTTATCTGTCGCGTCATAGGGTCCGCTACACAATGTAGTGGACGTAATAGTCCGCGATACTCTATAGCGGACGTGTAATTGATATTCGAAAAACAGTAACTACGACACTCTTCTCCATTGTTTCTACTCACAAATTTTCCCAGCGGCGTTGGCAAGCAGATATGCAAAATTCCTTCTTAAGAACATCGTCAGTGGTACCCTAATAGATCACGTAAGTTCACAAAATCTATACTTTTTTTTGTTTGTAATCGATAGTTGTGATGAATATTACGTTTTATATATGTATGTATTTGTTCATGTGCTAGCGTTTGTAAAATTCGATTCCGTATATGTATATATATCTATTATACATATGAGTGTATATGCTAACATTGTATGTATTATGCATGTGCTAGCGTCGTATTTTTGCGAGCGATTACCAAAATCTAAACCGTAAAATCCAAACTGAGAAGGTTTTTCCATAATTTCAGTTACAAAAAATGGAATTTAACCATGTACACGAAGATCCATCCGTGTTATACGACCAAGCCAACCATATCGGTACGCTCATATGGGATGGTGGAATAAGATACATTATTTATCAACTTTCTTATTCTTACGAACAATTGTATACCGTTTATTTTGCTTAAATTGTAAGTGTTAATTCGTAGGAAAGAGAACTTCTCACCACCGTAGAAGTATCTCGCGAGTTCACATCATGGAAACTAAACACCTCCCAGAAAAGGATACTGCGTGGAATTGGGTTTGGGATTTTCACGCATGGGCAGATCTTTCAACAACTTGATCGGGCCTTGATAGGTGCCCTTGTTGAGAGGTGGAGAAGTAAAACGAATACGTTTCACTTTCCGCTCGGAGAGATGACAATTACCCTAGAAGATGTAGGGTTCATCTTAGGGTTACCGGTGACGGGGCGGCCGGTAATTACTCATCCATTAGAAGCAATGAATAAGATAACTGCTAGGGACTTCTTCACTTCGATACCCCAGGATCAATTTAGCAGTGGTGGTATAAAGTTGAAGTGGTTGGTAGATACCTACGGGGTTTTGCCGGAAAACTATACGTGCCGTGAGCTTGTGCTTTACACAAAAGCCTTCCTCTGGTGGGTGATGTGGGCAATTTTATTCCCAACGACGTCGAAGAACATGGCCAGCGTGAAATATTTACCGTTGTTGGGTAACCTATCGGAGGTTGGGGATTATGCCTGGGGTGCATCGGTTCTTTCGTATCTGTACCGAGCATTGCACAAGGCAACGAGGCTCGACGCCAAAGCCATATGTGCATGTCTCTCGCTATTGCAGGTATATCATATAAATCATGTCTTCGTTATTATTTTTTTTTTGTTGAATCGACGATATAAATTGGTAGTTTGCCCATGTTCTCAGGTGTGGTCTTATGAACACCTTGCTCCCGGTGCACCAACGCGTAGGGATGTAACCGATAAAGTGTGGCCTCGGTTGCGTGCTTGGGAGTAAAGCCGGAGGGATAGACACTACCGCAGGAGAGTCGATCCCCATCACAACATTACGTACTATCAAGGGGAGTTCGACCGTCTATCTTCGGGCCAAATGCGTTGGGCACCGTACATACGTTTGGCGCGACGGGTGGGAGAGTCGTTCGTCTTCACACTCTCCGGGTTGCAGCGCACACCCCTGATCCACTTCGAAGTCGCAGAGTGGCAACTGCCAGACCGAGTAATGTGCCATTTTGAGTTGGAGCAGGGTTTGCCAGCCGATGCCCCAGATATGAGGGTTAACAGGGACCCACCGGATGTCAGACGGTTTGGCAAGGCCAATGCGCACGAATTGTGGGCAGCCGAAATAGAGCTTTGGAGTTCTTGGCAGGACATACTGGCGGCCATCGTCTCAGAGCCAGACCCTGTTATCAGCATCGAACAGTACGATGAGTGGTACTACCGCATCACGCGGAGGAGAGTCGCCCCAGTAAACTTTGAACGCGGGAGAGGTATGCGCCTAGGGGTCAGATCGATGAGCGTATGGCATACAATCTCGTAAGTTGCCCAACTAGCCTGACTTCTCTTGAATTTGTTGAATATAAATGTCTGATTGAAGTTACTTATTTTTTTATCTCTTTGGATGTAGGTTAATGCCTCGCTTGCATTCTTCCAGAAGTTGAGTGAGCGGAAGGATATGGTGAGCGCAATGGGCGAGGATCTTCGCCAACAGGCTGCTACACTGGCTTTAGGCTACGGGAATTTTGTGCGCCAAGCATCGGGACAGTCTTCGGTCGTCAGCCTGGGAATGGGCTATACGGGCGTCAGCCAGGGATACGGTGATCCCTCGGGATAGGCTTCAGGGGTGAGCCAGGGAGTTGGTGGTCCCTCTGTAGCGGGGATGGGACAGGCTCAAGCGTTGTGGGGCGATTACAACGGCCCCTCCTTCAATTTGTTCTCGGAACCCCAACCCCTCTCTCAGAGTCAAGTCACGCAAGACTGGCCGTTCGGAAACTACAGTTTTTCCGAGGCACTGCCCATTGTCCCGTGGGTGGGACCACTTGACGCCCCCGGAGGGCAATATCAGCCGTCAGAAGCAATGGCCGGAGAGCTATATCAGCCGGCCGAGGCCCCCGAAGGGGATTATCAGCCGGCCGAACCATCTTTTGGAGGCCAATATCCCTTGCTCTTGCCCCCCGGTGGAGGGCAAGATTTGTCGGTCGACCCCCGAGGGTAATATCCGAAAGGGCATCCAGCCAGGCCTCTAAAGCCGCATAAATGCGAGCTAATCTGAGCCCGTTATTTTAGCGGGCCCCCCCAAGACGGAGCGTCGTATGATGTGGATCACCCGCAGGGCTTGGATTACAATGCATCGTGGAGAGAACTGTCCTCACTGGCGCCGGGAGCTTGGTTAGACAACTTTGTCATCTCGCACTACGTGCAAATTCTGAGGCAAAGGTGTCGAGAGCAGCCAAACTTCGGTCCGCGCATTTTTATCTTGGATGCTTTTTTTCATGGCATCCTAGTACAAGAGTGGGACGACTAGGTCAATTCAAGGAAGGGGAGAAAGGGGAAAGCCCAGCCCCAGTGGAGACCGTCCGCTAACCTACAAGCATATCTTGCTAAGGATAGTCTAGTATGTACATGCAGTCGAAGATGCCACAGTCCGAGGAATTATGTTGCTTGGGCTTACTCCTCTTCAATCGGAAAATGAGATTCGGCCTGATCGCTACCCTCTCTTGACGCCTACCATTGACCAATGCAGCAAATAGATTCTGCGAGAAACATAATAAGCATTAAACATTAAACATAATAAGATTAATCAGTTTTACAATATGCAAGTTACAATAAGAAGTAAACATGATCTTACCATGGCATCCAACTGGCCTATGCCTCGGTACATTTCAATCACACCCATCACGGATGTATCATCGTAGAGACTGTCGATGACTGATACCGTCTTCTTTACTGGTTCATAGCAAACCAAGTACCAGTGAACATTCCCTATAAATGGGATTAGAAACACGTCGGCAACACTTTCTGGGACTTGTTCAATTCCCATGTTGTGAACTCGTTAGATACTTCTACGGTGGTGAGAAGTTCTCTTTCCTACGAATTAATAAATACAATTTAAGCAAAACAAAACGGTATACAACGTTCGTAAGAATAAGAAAGTTGATAAATAATGTATCTTACTCCACCATCTCATATGAGCGTACTGATATGGTTGGTTTGGTCGTATAACACGGATGGATCTTCTGGTCCAGGGTTAAATTCTATTTTTTACAACTGAAATTATGGAAAATCTTCTCTGTTTGAATTTTACAGTTTGGATTTTGATAATCGCTCGAAAAAATACGACGCTAGCACATGCATAATACATATAACGCAAGCACATGCATAATACATACAATGTCAGCATATACTCATGTGTATAATAGATATATATACATACACGGAATCGGATTTTACAAATGCTAGCACATGAACAAATACATACATATATAAATTCTTATCGCTAGCACATGCTTAATGCATAATCAAAACCACGCATAAAACGCAATATTCATCTCAACTATAGATTACAAACATGTAAATGATTGATTTTGTGAACTTACGTGATCTATTAAGGTATTAAAGGTGTTCTTAAGAAGAAATTGCGAAGATCTGCTTGCCAACGCTGCTGGGAATATTTTTGAGTAGAAAGAATGGAGAAGAGTGTCGTAGTTAGGGTTTTTTTGAATATATATTAAATGTTCACTATACAGTATCGCGGACAGTTTTACAACGTCCGCTTCACTATATCGCGGACTATTTATCAATAAAAGACGTCCGCCACACTGTGTAGCGGACACTGTTGACGTGACAGATAAGAACAAGATAACCGTCATGGGGGTAAAGGACTGACGGGACAGGTCCTGACATGTGTCAGTCGAGAGGTCGTCCGCTACACTGTGTAGCGGACGTCTTTTTCCTGACACATGTCAGGACTTGAAAGTAGTCCGCCGCACAATGTAGCGCACAGGAGAGGAGAGGCAATATGGTAAAAAATGATGTCCACGACACTATGTCGCGGACGACTGACAGTTTTCGAAAAAAACAAGATCTGGGCCGTCCATCTTTCAGGATGGACGGCCAGATCGCGCTTGCAAAATACCTCATTTTGCTAGCGCTCTCAATGGATCAGCTATATATATATATATATATATATATATATATATATATATATATATCCGTTGAGAGCGTTAGCAAAATAGTCTATTTTGCTAGCGCGATCTGGCTGTCCATCCTGAAAGATGGACGGCCCAAATCGCGCCATTTTCAAAAATGTCAGTCGTCCGCGACATAGTATATATATATATAATCCACACCCACCGGTGGATAATATCCACCAAACCGCAACAATTTGTTGCGGTTTGACATTGATGATTTTTTGTGAAAGCCCCACCCCCACCCCACCACCCTCACCCACCCCCCACCACCCAAGGTGTTGCGGTTCCCTTTTTTTTTCTTTTTTCGTGGGCCCCCCACCGCAACTCCTAGTTGCGGTTCCCTTTTCCCCGTGCCCCCCCACCCCCCACTCCCGAACCGCAACTGCAACTCCTTGTTGCGGTCCTTTGGTCCCATTGTCCTTTCCTTTTCTTTCTTCATTTCCAAAAGTCTTCACGTGGCCCCCACCCCCTAAAGTCCTTTCCTTTTCTTTCTTCCTTTTCTTTTCGTTCTTCTTTCCTAAAGTCTTTACGTGCCCCCCCACCCCCTAAAGTCCTTTCCTTTTCTTTCTTCCTTTTCTTTTCTTTCTTCCTTTCCTAAAGTCTTCACGTGCGCCCCCCCCCCCCCCCTACCCCCTAAAGTCCTTTCCTTTTCTTTCTTCCTTTTCTTCACGTGCTGTTGCGGCCTCCATTTTTTCACGTGGCCCCCACCCCTGCCCAAACTGTTGGATATCGTGCACTTGTTGAAAATTTTCGAAACTTTACAGGAAGTTTTACAGGACAATATTAGAATTACTGTTAAAATTTCGCATTTTTCTGTAATTTCAGTTCTTTTAAAATTTGTGAAGAGCCTTTAAAAATCATATTAAATAATGGAAAATTTTCAGTAATGTTTTTGTATCACAAAGACAACTCAGTTTCAGTTTTGTAAATTTTAGAGTTGATTTGCTATTATTATCCATATCGCATTTGATTTAGCTAAATAGACGATTTTAAATTGATTTCGACACTTTATAACTTTTGATTTTAATTTCTGTATTATCCTTGTATATTGTAAAATTTATGAGATTTTATGTTCAGCTAGAAATAATTATGGCTATTTATAGGTTTTTATTGAGGGGGGGGGGGGCACGGAAAAAGTAGGAAACAAAGGAAAAAAACCGCAACAACTAGTTGCGGTTTGTTTTGTGGGGGGGGGGGGGGGTGGTGGCCACCTGAAAAAGTAAGCCGCAACACCTTGGGGGGGTGGGGGGCGAAAGTAATGATGGGGAAGGAAAGGACAAAGGACAAAACACATGCAACCGCAACAAATTGTAGCGGTTTGGTGGATATTATCCACTAGTGGGTGGGGATCAGCCCTCTATATGTGTGTGTGTGTGTGTGTGTGTGGGACTATATATATATATATATATATAGGGAGCTGATCCCTTGACCGCGTAGGCAAAATAGGATATCTTGCCAGCGCGATCTGGCCGTCCATCCCGAAGGGATGGACGGTCCAGATCACTTTTTTTTGCGGCGCTGTCAGTCGTCCGCTACACAGTCTCGCGGACGGAAATTTTTACCATCTTGCCCTCGCTCCCCCGTCCGCTACACAGTCTAGCGGACGGAAACAACCTGCGACAAAAAGTAGTCCGCTACACTGTCCAGCGGACGACTGACATTCTGACACAATTGTGACTTGTCTGACACAAGTGTGACTTGATGTCGGCAATTCTGTCCGCTACACAGTATAGCGGACAGTATTGCCCATCCCCTTTCTTTCAGCACAATTTTCTTCTACTCAATTCTTTCCGCACAATTTTCTTCTCCTTCAGACTCGCTTCCATTTTCAGCTGCCTTCAAGCTTCGAGTAACACTTGCTTCAAGCTTCGCTCAAGCAAGGTAAGTTTGCTTCAAGTTTTCTTGATGTTCTAGAAATTTGTCACTGTATTCATCAATTTGTGATTTTATACTCTAGATTTTTTGTGATGTTCTAGACATGATGTTCATCAAAAAGGTATAATTTGTTAACTTTATATTTAATTCATTATAGTTTAATTCGATTTTTTGGCATGATGAATTCGTCTATTTATCTTACTAATTTAAATTTGTTATGTTCAATAAATTTAAATTAGTAATTGTTAATTTGGAGACACTTTTGAGATTATGCATACCGTATGTTTGCCATCCTAATTTTTAGGTAATATTTTCAGTTAGAAATGCCATTTGATTGTTAAGCGCAGTCTATTTCTACACAGCTCTTGTTTCACAATGTCTGATTTCGTGTCGAGCTCCAACGTCCCCGTAGATGCTAGTGATCCGTATCTAGGACGAACATTTGCTACGTTGGAAGAAGCTGAAGATTGTTTTCGAGCGTATTCATTGAGGGTTGGTTTTGGCATTAGAATAAAGACTTCAAGAACGAGCACCATAACGAGAAAGATATGCTCTCGCTTATACGAGTGCCATAGGAGCAGAAACCCAGTGCAAAATGAGACATGTGTAGGCAATGATGACAGTGAGGACGAAATAGGATATCCGCGTAGAAGACGGGACTGCTTTGAGCGCACAAATTGCCAGGTCAAGATGTTCGTAAGCTACAAACCCAAACAAGACCATTGGCTTATTACCAGCCTGGAACTGGCACACAATCACCCGTTAGTAACCCCTTCTAAGGTGAGTGAGATGCATCAACACAAGAAGATGGGTAAGGTCGCAAGGAGCCTGATTCAGACAATGAGCAATGCGCGACTAGGACCTACCGACATGATTAATGTTCTTGCTGAACAGGCTGGGGGAATTCAAAATTTGACCTTTAACACGACAGACGTTCGTAACGCGGTCCGAACCCATAGACGAGCCGCGTATGACCTCAATGATGCTCAAGCCACAATGAGCCTATTGAAACGGATGCAGATGGAGGACCCGCAGTTGACCTTCGATTATAAACTTGACGACGAGCATCGAGTTAGCACAATTTTTTGGGTCGACGGTCGTTCGAGGCTTGCTTATAAGCATTTTGGGGATGTCGTGACGTTCGACACCACATACCGTACCAACAAGTACTCGATGCCGTTCGCCCCTTTCACGGGGGTCAATCATCATTATCACTCCATCCTGTTCGGGTTCGCCTTGTTAAGGGACGAGACCGAGAGTTCTTTTGAATGGTTGTTTAGGACGTGGCTGGAAGCAATGAACTTCAAAGCACCCAAAGTGATCATCACCGATCAAGATTTGGCAATGAAGAAGGCTATTGCGACCGTCTTCCCAGACACTCGGCACAACTTGTGCACCTGGCACATAAGCAACAAATACCCGGAACGGCTGCATCACGTGTACGCAAAGTATCAAGACTTTAAACAGGATTTTGACAAGTGCGTCCTCAAGTCGTTAACGATTGAGGAATTCGAGGAGAGGTGGGAAAAGCTTGTTCGGGATTACTCATTGCAAGACAACGAGTGGCTCCAGAACTTGTACGAGCGCAAAGAGCAATGGATTGGCGTTTACACGAGGAGGTATTTTTCAGCGGGCATGAAAACGACGGGCAGGAGTGAATCCATGAATGCCACGTTCGATAGTTATGTGGGTACAGCTACCAATTTGAAGACTTTCGTTGCATCCGCACAAAAAGCGGTAGCTTCGTTGTTCGTAAAAGAAAGGGCTGCCGACTTTGCAACAACGTACAAACAAAGGAGAACGTTGCTCGAGACCCCGCTGGAGATGAACGGTGCCAAAGTCTATACGAAGGAGATCTTCTTGCTATACCAAGTAGAGCTGCGAAAATCCGGACGATACAGTATAAACAAGGTGGCAGAAATGTCTACGCGTGAGTACAAGGTTTATTCGCTCGTGAATGACCTAGTCCCTGAGAAGCTGCGCAGAATGTATACGGTGAGCCACGACACATTGACGGACTCGGTGACATGTGTTTGCAAGAAGTTTGAGTTCCATGGCATCCTGTGTAGACACGTTCTGCGGTTTTTCACCCAGAAGAATATCAGGACAATCCCCGATAAATACGTCTTGCCACGGTGGACAAAAGGTGCAAACAGGTTGCACGGTACCATTTCCTTTCCGGAGCACCCGTATACTGACTTTGAAGAATCAGAGACGCTGCGGTATAATCATCTGGTGACGATGTTCACCCGTTTGTCCGTAAAAGGTGCTGCTACAATGGTCGGTTATAAACATCTCCTCGAGGTAGCTCAGCAACAAGAGCCCATCGTCGACCAGTTGGAAGCAGCTTCAGTCACCAATGCGATTGACACCGAGCCTACGACGGGGGTATCAGAAGATGACGAGCCGGAGGAGGAAGACGACAATGATATCCGTTTGTTGGATCCAATTATATCGCAAACGAAAGGCCGCAAGAGATCTACGCGGATGAAAAGCTCTATTGAAACGGCAACTCAACCTAAAAAGCTGCGAAGGTGTGCATTGTGCAACAAAATGACCGACCACGACAAGCGGAACCATTACAAGGCACTGGGGATAAGTTCAAGGGGTTTGCAAGACGGGGAAGAAGGTGACGCCGAAGATGAGGACGAACAAGCTGCAGTGGACCTATAATTTTTTGTACAACTTTATGACATTTGTAATAATATTCGAGGGATAATTTTTCGACGGGGTACTGGGATTTTTTTAAAATGGACCTATGAGAGGCCATCGAATCAAATCTAAAGTCTTTATTACGAGGTTTTTCTTTTATTTTGTAATCCCCGTCCGCTATACAATGTAGCGGACATCATTGACTTTGGTCTTTTACGTCCGCTATATTGTATAGCGGACGGGTGGCATCGAAGTAAAACTTTTGGTCTTTGTACGTCCGCTATACAATGTAGCGGACGTTAGAGCAGGCAAACTTTTGGTCTTCTTTACTGTCCGCTATATAATATAGCGGACGTCATAACTTTTGGCCTTTCATGTCCGCTATACAATGTAGCGGAGAAGTCTATATGATATAAATTAATCATATCGGGCAATCGGCTGTTATCAGTCCAACAGTCTCTCTGCTCTCTCTGTCTGGAACATCTAGCCCAGGCCAATACTCCACAACTCCGGCGATAAACCGTCCCCCCCTCAACGCCGACCTCGATGGCTTCTGGATCGGAGACCACCTACGATTTTATTGGCAACTTGCACCTGGCAGGCAAACACTTTTTCAAAGTCATGATGCCGGGGTTTGAGAATGAACTTGTATGCCATCCCTCTATCTCTGTATTTTCGTGTGTTAACTCTTTTGGTTAAAAACTAACCTATTTTTTGTGTATTGTGTTTGTTAGGACATACCGGAAGCCTTCACCAATCAATTTACAACAATTCATGACAGTGCAAGATTATATAGCCGCAAGGGGGCATGGCAGGTTGAAATCAAGCTGAAGCCCGGCCGACCCCAAAAAAAGCAATTCGCAGAGGGTTGGAACGTCTTCGTGCGCCAGCATGGCCTCGAACTCGGGGACTTTGTAGTATTTGAACACCTTGGGTGGTGGGATTTTGAAGTTGTAATCTTTGATCGGAGCACTTGTGAAAAAATTTCTTTCCCCCATTGTGAACCCTAATTTATGATTAATAAAATTATTTGAGTTCTTGTTGATTGTGTTTCGAAATTTTTCCTCGCTTAATTGTGTCGTTTGAAATACACTTTTGTTATAAACACTTCGAAAAATTTGGATTTTACGTCCGCGATACAATGTAGCGGACGGCGCAGCAGAAACTTTTGGTCTTCATTTCACGCCCGCGAGACAATGTAGCGGACGGCGCAGCAGAAACTTTTGTTATCAACACTTAGAAAAATTTGGTCTTCATTTTACGTCCGCGAGACAATGTAGCGGACGACGCAGCAGAAACTTTTGGTCTTCATTTCACGTCCGCGAGACAATGTAGCGGACGGCGCAGCAGAAACTTTTGGTCTTCATTTCACGTCCGCGAGACAATGTAGCGGACGGCGCAGCAGAAACTTTTGTTATCAACACTTAGAAAAATTTGGTCTTCATTTTACGTCCGCGAGACAATGTAGCGGACGACGCAGCAGAAACTTTTGTTATCAACACTTAGAAAAATTTGGTCTTCATTTTACCTCCGCGATACAATGTAGCGGACGGCGCAGCAGAAACTCTTGGTCTTCATTTTACGTCCGCGAGACAATGTAGCGGACGACGCAGCAGAAACTTTTGTTATCAACACTTAGAAAAATTTGGTCTTCATTTTACGTCCGCGAGACAATGTAGCGGACGACGCAGCAGAAACTTTTGTTATCAACACTTAGAAAAATTTGGTCTTCATTTTACGTCCGCGAGACAATGTAGCGGACGACGCAGCAGAAACTTTTGTTATCAACACTTAGAAAAATTTGGTCTTCATTTTACCTCCGCGATACAATGTAGCGGACGACGCAGCAGAAACTTTTGTTATCAACACTTAGAAAAATTTGGTCTTCATTTTACGTCATCAGAAAAATCAGTATTCGACAACAGAAATCAACACAAATCAAATCACACCAACGACAACACAAATCAAATCACACCAATTGCGTACGATTTATGTAAAAACTACTGTTATGATACAATTTCAACTGGGGTCCGCATGTTGGGCCAGATTCTCGTCATTAGCCGGATTTTCTATAAACCTAACCGCTCTAGGCCGGCCTTTCATAATTTGCCAAGCCATTCTATATCTATAGCCTTCAACTTCTGCTTGGCTCCAGACGGCCGCCTTGAGGCTCTCAGAGCGACAAATGAAATCCATGTACATGCAAAGGAAGACGCCGCAGTCCGAAGTGTTACGTTGCTTGGGCCTCCTCTTCTTCAATCGCCTATTGAGATTTGGCCGCGCCGGTACGGGGACTTCACGGGCACGATTGACCATTGCACAAAAAATATTCTGCGAGAAACAGAAAATGGCGTAAGACACGAGTTAAAATTTATGGCAAGATAGAATCAGAGAATTATACAGCGATCGTAATATTACCAACGCGTCCAATTGGGCTTTGTACATGTGCAGCACAGGCATCTGATGAGTATCGTCGTGGAGACTGTCGATCACCGATACGACTTTAGTTGTTGGGGAGTAGCAAACCAAGTACCAGTGGCTGTGCCCTAGAAATGGGATTAGAAACACATCGGCAACACTTGCGCTCACCGGACTATCCCTATTAATATATGCTCCTAGGTTAAAGGACGGTCTCCACTGGGCCAACTTTTTCTTCCCCCTATGTTCGACCCACTCCTGCCATTCAGACACTAGCATCTGATGAAAAAAGGCATCGAACAGAAAAACGGCCGGATAGCTCGGCTGCTGCCGACACCTTTCCCTCAGAATCTCCACGTAGGTGGAGACGACACCGGTGTCTAACCAACTCCCCGGAGCCAGCGAGGCCAGTTCTCCCCACGAGCAAATGTAATCCATGCCCTCCGGATGATCCACACTATACAACGCTTGGTCATGCGGGACGCCGCTAAAATAACGCTCTCTGATTATCTGGCATTTCTGCGGCTTTAGGGGCTTCAACGGATGCCCTTTGCGATATTGCCCTCGGGGGTCGACCGGGGGGTATTGCACTCCTTCGGGGGGGTCGACCGGGGGGTATTGCACTCCTTCGGGGGGGTCGACGGGGGGATATTGCACTCCTTCGGGGGGGTCGACGGGGGGATATTGCACTCCTTCGGGGGGGTCGACGGGGGGATATTGCCCGCCTTCGGCAATAGATGGTCCTGCCCACGGGACAATGGGCAGACTGATGTTTCCGAAAATCCAGTCTTGCGTGACTTGACTCTGGGAGAGGGGTTGGGGTTCCGAATCCAATCGTAAAGAGAAGGAGGGCGCACTGTAATAATCCCACGGCGCTTGAGCCTGGCCCATGGTGCTTGGCGGTCCCCAATCACCAGCCATCTCTGGTACAGAGGGAAAACCATATCCCTGGCTCACTCCCGAAGTCTGTCCCGAGGGATCGGTGCATCCCTCGGGAACAAACGGCCGCTGCCACCCCGGATAACCCATTCCCGGGTTTGGCTGTCCCGATGCTTGCCGCAAAAAATTCCCGCAGCCAAGCGCCAACGCTTCAGCCTGTTGGCGAAGCTCCTCGCCCATGGCATCCACCAAATCCTTCCGCTCGCTCAACTTCTGGAAGAAGGCGAACGAGGCATTAACCTACATCCAGAGAGATAATAAATAAGTAACTTCGTACACACTTAGAATGATCAAGTTCAATTAGAAGCACTGGTTGGGCAACTTACCAGATTGTATGCCATGTGCTCATCGATCTGACCCCTAGGGTGGTACTTCTCCCCGCGTTCAAACCTTACTGGAGCTACTCTCCTCCGGGTGATGCGGTAGTACCACTCGTTGTACTGTTCGATACTGATGACGGGGTCAGGCTCCGACACAATGGCCGCCAGCGTGTCCTGCCAAGAATTCCAGACCTCAATTTCACGCGCGCACAACTCGTGCGCATTCGCCCTGCCAAACAGTCCGACACCCGGTGGGTTCCTGTTAAGCCTCATATCTGGCGCACCGGCTGGCAACCCCTGCAGGCAGTCAAAATGGCGCATAGCGCGATCCGGCAGCTGCCACTCTGCGACCTCGAAGTGGATCAGGGGTGTGCGTTGCAACCCGGAGAGCGTGAAGACGAACGACTCTCCCACCCGTCGCGCCAAACGTTTGTACGGTGCCCATCGCATCTGGCCAGGAGATAACGAGTCGAGCTCCCCCCGATAGTATGAAATGTTGTGATGGGGATCGTCTCTCCTCTCGTAGTGGGTTTCCTTCCGGCTGTACTCCCAGGCGCACAACCGAGGCCACACATTATCTGTTCCGTCCCTACGCCTGGGTGCGCCGGTAGCAAGGTGTTCATAAGACCACACCTGAGAGCAAAGACATTGAAAAAAGTATCGTCAACATTTATTGTCCATTCAACAACAAAAAAAAACAACAAAGAGCACGTAATGAAGAATTGTATGATATACCTGCAATAGCGAGAGACATGCACATATCGCTTTGGAGTCGGGCCTCGTTGCCTTGTGCAATGCTCGGTACAGGTATGCAAGAGTTGCTGCACCCCAGGCATAATCCCCAACCTCAGCCAGGTTACGCAAAAACGGTATATATTTGACGCTGACCGTGTTCTTCGACGTCGTTGGGAATAATATTGCCCCCATCACCCACAAGAGGAAGGCTTGTGTGTACAGCACAAGGTCATGGCCCGTATAGTTTTCCGGCAAAACCCCGTAGGTATCTACCAACCACTTCAACTTGATACCACCACTGCTAAATCCATCCTGGGGTACCGAAGTAAAGAAGTCCCTAGCGGTCCTCTTATTCGTTGCTTCGGACGGATGAGCTATTACCGGCCGCCCCGTCACCGGTAACCCTAAGATGAACCCTACATCTTCTAGGGTAATTGTCATCTCTCCGAGAGGGAAGTGAAACGTATTCGTTTCACTTCTCCACCTTTCAACAAGGGCACCTATTAAGTGCCGGTCAAGTTGTTGAAAGATCTGCCCATGCGTGAAAATCCCAAACCCAATCCCACGCAGTAATCTTTTCTGGGTTCTGTTCAATTTCCAGGCGTTGAAATTATCGCTTACTTCTACCGTGTTGACAAGTGCTCTTTCCTACGAATTAATAAATATTATTTAAGCAAAATAAACACTATACAACGTTCGCAACTGAAATACGTAAGCAAAATAAACGATATAAACGATAAAATAAGTATCTTACTCCACCATCCCATATGAGCGTACTGATATGGGATGCTTGGTCATATAATACGGACGAATCTTCTGGTCCAGGGTTGAAATCCATTTTTTGCAACTGAAATAATGGAAAGAGGGCAAGGTTGGAAGCGTAAACATTCCCAAACATACAACGCTAGCATATTCAGCGCTAGCATGTGATCAGATAATACGCAATACACATATATAATATATATGTATATACATTGACAAACGCTAGCATAGTGCCTATCTACTTGCCAACGCCGCAAGATGAACTCTAGATTATGAACAAAGTAAGGATTAGTTTGTGAACTTACGTGATTGATGAGACGATTAAAGGATTTCTTGCAAAGAAATTGCGCCGATCTAGTTGTCGACGACGCTGGTTTGATCGTGAGAAGAAGGAATAGTTTGATTGTGAGAAGAAGGAATAGTTTGATTGTGAGAAGAAGGAATGAATAGAAGTTTAGAAGTATTCGAATGCTTGCCAACGTCCGCTACACTGTGTTGCGGACGCTGGGATAACGACAAAGTAACAGACGTGCATCGACTGATGTGACAACTGTCAGGGGGAAGTGGGTGGTTTGACGGACAAAGTCGTCCGCTAGACAGTGTAGCGGACTACTTTTTGTTGGCCCAAGAATGTCGTCCGCTAGACTGTGTAGCGGACGGGGGAGCGAGGGCAAGATGGTAAAAATTTCCGTCCGCGAGACTGTGTAGCGGACGACTGACAGCGCCGCAAAAAAAAGTGATCTGGACCGTCCATCCCTTCGGGATGGACGGCCAGATCGCGCTGGCAAGATATCCTATTTTGCCTACGCGGTCAAGGAACCACCTCCCATATATATATATATATATATATATATATATATATATGTATATATATAGTGCAACCATAACCAATTGACTTGACTTGATGATGTTACAATCTGTAACATGTTGACTGACTTACAATACGATGAGTAGTATTCTCAGTCTAGTTTTTTTAAAAGATATGGATTCAACTTTTTTAATTACTCATAAATTCTTTATTAGTTGTGCTAATTCATTTTTCATCACTAATCTCGATGAAATATGTTCACACATGATTTTCAAAATCTTATTTTTTTTATTAGTTGTGCTAGTTTATATCTACATTCCCGATGCACATACCTCTTCTTGATGTGAATATATATTTTTGGGATTGGGATTCTCTGCACCAGGGGTGATGTACCCAGGGGTGGAGCCAGAAAGTCTAATCGGGGGGTGCCAAAAAATTATAAGAAAAATTAATGGCTACCGTAAAAGAATTCGCGTCACTATTTGATGCGTTAAATGCAAAATAGATTACTTAATTTGACAACTAATCATCCAAGTTCACTATTCATACTGATTTACTTAAATTGGTAACAACAAATTACTAATTTTCTATAGAAAAATTACCTCTTATTGTCGATCTATTCTGTATTACTATTAATTGTATGAGAAAAATAATCACGAATAAGTTAAAATACGGCAAGAATTTAAAAGAACTAACTTTGATCTTTTCTTTATGACTGTAAATTTGAAATTTGAAAGAATGAAGATGAACAAGTGAACGAGAAAAACAAAAAATATGGCAGCCGGTGAGACAAAAAGTCAAAGACACAATAAAATAAAATAATACATTAACACAAATTCTCAAATTTGGGGGGGGGGGGGGGGAGGGCCCCCCTGGGTCATGCTTTGCATCCGCCCCTGGCTGTACCCAGCAATGTGAGAGGGGGAAGAGTGAGAGAGGGGGAAGAGAGTCTCTCTCTTCGATGATCATGAAAAATCTAAAGACTCTAAATAGCAACATTTTATTTAATAGAAGTTTGCTTATTCCGAAGACTAACGAGGTCAAACTAGTCCAATTAAGTGCACTTCTAACTTGTTCGGAAAATTGCTGCATATAAGTTAACACTGTTAAACTATATTTTTTTAGGAGGCAACTTTGAAATATGAAGTGGAAGAGAGAACTTTGAAACAACATATAATATGACATTAACGGTCCGTTTGGAACCAATTCTTTTAGGATTTGGATTTCAGATTTGGAATTCAATTCACTTTTTTTTTTGTTTGGAACAAAAGGGAATTCAAATCACGGAATTCCAATTTTTTGTTTGGAGAACAGAGGAAATGGAAAGGTAATAAATTTTTAGACAATTATATCCTTTGACTTACGATGAAAAATAAATTACGGTAAATGGTTTCAAGTGTGCTAGTGCCACCACATGGTGGTGGTGGCAGCACTGCAAGAAGTAACAACATCGACGGTGGAAGTGGTGGGGGTGATCAAGTGATGGTAGTGGTGGTAGTGAGGTGTAACTGGTGGTCGTCAACTGACGCCAATAGTGATGCCGGTGGCAATAGTGGTGGCGGCGACGGTGGCAATAGTGATGTCGGCGGCGGTGATGGTGGTGGCCGATGGCAGTGGTGATGGTGGTGGTGGCGGCAGTAGTGGCGACAATAGTGGTGGTGGCAGTAGCAGTGGCGACGGTGGTGGTGGTAGCATTATTGGTGGCTATGGTGGCTGTGACGGTGACAATGGTGGAGGTGGTGACGATGGTGGCGGCAATGGTGGAGGTGGCGGTGGTGACGGTGGTGGCGGCAATGGTGGTAGCGACGGTGGTGGTGGTGGCATTATTGGTGGCTATGGCGGCGACAGTGGTGGTGGCAATAGTGGTGGTGGTTGGTAGTAGTGGTGGCGACGGTGGTGGCAATAGTGGTGGTCATACTGGCTGTGGCGATGGCGGTAGTGGTAGGAGATACAGTGGCGGTGGTGGTGGCAGTAGTGGTGACGATGGTAGTAGTGGTGGTGGTGGTGGCAGCGACAGTGGTAGTTGTGGCAGTACTGGCGGTGATGGTAGTGGTGGCGGTGGTGGTAGTGTTAGCAGTGGTTGTGGCGGCAGCAACAATGGTAGTGGTGGTAGTAACGACGTTGGTGGTGGCGACAGTAGTGGTTGTGGCAGTAGTGGTGGTAGTAATGGTGCCGGTGGTGGTGGTGGTGGCAGTAGTGGTGCTGTTAGTGATAGTAAAAGTGGTATGGCGGTAGCGGCAATGAAGATGGTGGTGATTGGTTCATTGTTGGAGAGATATAGAAAAAAGGGTAAGATAGGTAAATAATTACTTTTAATTCAAGTAAATCGAAATTCCATGAAATCCGACCATTTTTCATCGGATTTCACACTATAGAAACAAATCCAGTCAAATCTCCCATGAAATCCAATTCCAATTCTTTTTTTTAATGTTCCAAACAACAAAATTTGAGAATTTGAAATGAAATTACATCAATTCCATGGTTCCAAACACACTCTAAGTGGAAGAGAACTTCGAAACAAAATATATGACATTAACAGGCTCGGTAATCCACGATACAGACGTCGTGTGAAAGCCACTTCCACTCCATGACTATGTTTTTTAGGAAGCAACTTTGAAATATGAAGTGGAAGAGAACTTGGAAACAACATATATGACATTAACAGGCACGATAGTCCACGATACAGAAATCTAAGAAACTAAGGCTCCGTACGCTTATCATATTTGTTTTCTGTTTTTAGCAATGATGATGAAAAGTTTTTTTTTCGTATTTTACCATTTTCTGTTTTCGTTTTGGATAAAATTACTCAAATAGTAACAAAAAACTGAAAACACCTAAAATGTGTTTTCAGCTTTTTTCACTCAAACTTAACCCAATATAAGAAAAAATAACTAAATTTTTTTTTGTGAAAATGATAAAAGTACAGGAATGGATTTTCAAACTGAATATGAAAATCATGAAAATGCAAATAAAAAATAAAAACAGAAAACGAATATGATAAGCGTACGGGGCCTAAACATCGTTTTACAATAGAAGCTCTACCCTAAGAGGTAGAACAGATCGAGCTACAGTGGAGCATACAAATCCGAATCATATTGCGATGATATCTTAGCGCCTTCAGATGTTGTTGTGAAGATTATTCAATTATGCTACATGGAAGATTATTCAAGCCACCGGAAGCAAAAGAAACTAAAACGGCGATTTGGATCAGATTAACCGAGCTCCTTATTGAATATTATGAGAAGAAAGCTTTATTCAAATTCATCAAAATCGACATGAGCACAGCCACCTCTTCAAGGGGACAAATATGTCAGAATTTGTGTCGAAATAGACCTATCTAAACCCCCTCGTCCCTACTTACATTCTCAGAAATATGAAATACAGAGAGTTGAGTACGAATACTTAAAAAAAGTCGCTTTTTAGGGCTGGACTCCGGAAGGAAGGTTGCAGAGAATCGGCCAGAGAGCAGTCAGAGAAGACGAAAGTATCCGTTGGATAAGCCAACAGAACTAAAGAAGTGATAGATGAGGTGCCTGTTGTCAAACTGGAAGGACCACAGCAAAGCAAACTTGAAAAACCACTACAATGGAGGAGGGTGAAGAGTTTGGACCCTGGATGATGGCAAAAAGAAGGGGCTGGAGGCCCATTACAAGTAAGACTTTAGCTCAATCTAATCCAAAAGAGAAACAACAGTTGTGCATGGCCCAAAAGAAGGAGCCCAGTCAAATCAAATGTGAACCAAAGTAAAGGAAAATCAAAGGGTTGATGAATATATTCGAATTTAAACATTTGAAGTGTCCTTCGAATATATGGACCTGCACATTTGAAGTGTCCTTGGAATATATTCGAATTTAACAAACCCAAAAACTTTGGTATATTAGCCGTTTTCATTATTTTTGGCTTCGTGTTTTATAAAGCAAGTATTCGCAGAGTGCACAAATGACTAGGAAATTTGAATGTGAGAAAAGAACTCTCTTTAAGCTTCGGAAATGAAATGACTTCCTGTCCAACAAAAGTGAGAGAGAAAGGAAACGACATTGGCATGCAAATATGATGTTCTTGTTCCCTTGGATCCCCACCATTTTGTAAGAGGATCTCATCCTACTCTCCTTTATTGACTTTGTTCACCAGTCTTTTAAAGGCGTGCGCCCGAGCCAAGATAAAGCGAGCCTCCTTTTGTTTAATTTACATGCATGCTTTGCAAGTCTTGAAACCAAATGCAAACTTGACTTGATGAGGACAGAAGCATGTTTTTTGTTCGCTTTTTGACTCCTCACTGCTGAAGATCGACGGAAAGGATCTCTCCGGTGATCACTTTGAAGGTTGGCTGGTGTGTCTCTGTGTGTGGGGGATCGATCGGAGGGAGCCAAAAAGTTATAAACAAAATACAAATTTATGAACGAGGTTTACGTTTACGTATCTATACTACTTATTAAGTCATAACATTGTTTGATGTAACATCTTTTTGGTGTTACATAACTACCAACCTACAATGATGACAAGTGGCGTTGCAACAAAAATTTTAAGAAATGACACAAAATAAAAATCTTAATTGATAAGTAACTACCTATATAATTATGTTTAGTTTTCAAAAATTAAAATTCATCAAAAAATAGAGTTAAAGTAAAATTTAAAGGTCAAGTTTGATACAATAAAATATTTTGCTAACTTATGTTTGGACACGTATGACTAACTTATTTTTCAGTAATTTAATAAACACGTATACGTGATTTTTTTAATAACAAAATTTGTACTATTAATTTCATTTTTGCACACGAATCGCGTGTGTTACGGTGACTCGTAACATCATAAACTAAATAGTTAGTAGGGTCCATAAAAAATAGTATAAATTAAAGGAAATTTTTTTTTTGGTACAATAAATTAAAGGAATACAAAGTATTAATCTATCTCATAACGAGAATAAATGGTGCTTTCATAAAAGAGGGTGTGTAGTAGTACATTATATAGGTGAACATAATAATAATACAATAATTATTGACTCGTGAAAGATTTGTTGAGTCTGGACAAAGATAAAGTGAAAAAATAAGTTAGTCTTTTAATTTGAAACTTGCCGCTTATTTCTCCCAAGAAGTTAAGATCTTCCCTTTGTTTATTCAAAAGTACCTTATTCCTTTTGTCCATATTGTGTACAGAAAAGAAAAATATTAAACACCTTACAACAAAGTATTTCGAAACTTTAACAATAGGAGTGATAATTTCTATGAAGAAATGTCAGTTTTTGGTCTTTTCATGAGTATACTGCAACAATGGTGTGTTCAAAATTGGGATGAAAATATAACTATATATCCAAATGATTTTTCGATGGTTTAACTTGCGATATCCAACCAGCTTAGATCAACAGTGATTAAATATTTTTGAAATCATGTATACAACAATTTGAAAAACCACAAAATTTTTGTATCAGTATAAAATCATGCCCACCTCCAACAAACCAAAGTTGAACTTTTAAGGTCATGCGACTATCTGCTTATCCGTTTCTCTGCCAACCAGGTGAAGTAATTAAACTTGTTGCTTTAGCGACATTTTTTTGTCTTTGACAACCAATGTACGTATGCAACGTGGATCAGCATTAGCATACGGGTGAAGTACTAGAGTTGCTTCTATACACCATACATAGACGGCAAAGAGCAGGACAGATCCCACCCTCCCACCCAACACAATTATAACTAAAAAAAAAAAACTAGCATTGCTTGAAGTTGGTGGTGGACAGGGTGTGGCCGTAACCTTAAAATATGTGCAGTCATTAGGCTCCTAAAGTTCGATGCCACCTTAAAGGTAAAACTGATAAGATCCTCTATGATCTATGGATGACTTCCTTTTTCCACAAGCATTTTTTCCATAAATGTTCTCACCTTCATTGATTCAAGTGTAGAATCCTAATTGATATGGAGAAAAATATCGTGATCACTCTACGCGTGACACCTGAGAGCCGCACTTTGGTTATGACCAACTCTACTGGATATAAACATCTAACCTTTCTCATCAAGGATCCCCGTCTGAGATAATTACTTGGTGATTGTCTTCTAATAGGAGAAAGTAGCATCTCCTCCTCGTGATAAATACGCACGCCAAACATGAGAGCCGTGTAAGCCTTGATAATCGAAAAATAGCTCTCACACTCCCTTTAGTTCTCCACTCTCGTATACTGACTTAGACATCGGAGATTGCTTGCTGGATTTCGTTGGGCGAGTCACCGTTGTAATCTATGTACTGTACATATCCATTTGTGAGCTCTTTGCGGTCCCTCCAAAGTTTTTCAACAACTCTAAGAGGGTGTCTGAGATTGATTCTACAATGATCAGACCTGATTAAATTTTAAATTAAACCAAGTTTGAAGCTAAGTGTTTGGCAACAACAAAAAAAGTAAACTGATGTGCTCCAAACTGATCAAATCCATAATCCTTATTTTCCTAGATTCTAATTAAATCAGTTATAAAAAATCAGGTTTGAACAAGAGAATTAACTATAAACAGACATTAAATGCTCTCTTTCAATTTGAATATACTATATGGTAATTTTGTTATACTAAACCTACTTTAATCATTTTTTTATCCAAACACATTCAATAACTTTTAATCTTTTATACTTAAAATGGATTAAAACTGATTTTAAAAACTGATTCTGATTTAATCAAAATCTACTTTTGAGAATAAATCCCTAACGGCTTCTAATATTGCTAGTTTGGGGCGTACAATTCATTAATCTTTGTAACACCCTGTAGATAAAATTACTTAATTTGGCACTAAAAGAACTTATAAGATTAGTAAGACTTTCTCTCAAAGCCCATTGGGAAAGCGAATATGTGGCTAGTCAAAACTATTGGTTTTAGGTTGTTTTAGGTAAAATGTTTTTTTCCCGTATTCTATTTAACGTTCTCAGACTTTTTTCTCCTTTCACACTCCGAAACACCCTCCCCTTTCTCACCTCCACCTGCCACCACAAGAATCAATATCTACCTCCTACCACCTCTAGCCACCTTTGGCTTCCCTCTCCACCTACCACCACCACTACTATATGACCACACAATGCATCTCTTTTTGTAGCCAGCAAACACCACCGCCATCGTCCTTCCGCTCCTCCACAAGTCTTGATGACAAAGCATACTTAAATAAGTTATGAGATCTGCTCAAATTAGAGAAAAGTGAAGACAATGAATTATAAAAAAACAAATTGAAACCCATTAAAGGCAGGAAGAGGTCGGAGGTGGGGATGTTGCATGATGGGTTCTAGGATGGTGGTGGTGGGGGATGGTTTGGGGGGGGAGGGGTTGGTCGAGAGAGGAATGTGGTAGTGGCGGGTTCCGTAATTGTGGTGGTGGTTTGTCTTGTTGGAAGTGGTGGGTAGTCTGTGATGATGCGATAGTGGTTTGTGATGGTCAATGGTGACGGAGGTTGTCGATGGGGAGAGAAAAGAAAAAGAAAAATTAGGTATCTTAAATTAAATTAAGCAAGTTGCTTAAGGCTAGCAACATTTTTGCTTTCCCCTTTTTTGAATGAACTAGGTATAAGAAGTCTGTGTTTACATTTTTAACATGAAATACATTATTTTTTCTCTCTTTTGATCCATTTAAGCAAAAACTTCAATTGGTTGTCACAAGTATAAACATGTAAAATATTTTTACCAGTTATTGCATGCAAATCGTACTATTTAGTGCTTATGCGAAAATAATTTCCGGTTTTGCCTTATGGAACGTATATTCTTATCTATTTTTGTTTTGTCATTCCTTTGTACGTCGTATGCATCTTATAATTTTAAGTAAAAGGTCTCCAACACATTTATTTGCACTGACACGCCTATTAAGCAGCACTAGAACATGACTCATCCACAATGTTAGCATAAATAGAGATGAACAACGTTTTCTGCTTCTCGTCAAAATCTGTAGTCTCGTGAAGTTAGGGATGTTAGCCTTTAACTTTATTGTCTTTATCAATATTATTATTTTTATAATTTTCTTTAGGAAGGTGACCGATTACTCGACTTTTGAGTTGCCTTTGTAAGAGTTGTCATGTGTTCTTCTGTATTACCTTCTTTTATTATCATTTTGATGGAAATAGCGTGTTTATTCATTCAAATATAGGATACATCATGTAGGATGAGAGGCATCAAACCATTACATCTCGAATGCCTAGTTAGCCGATAAATCACATTGTTTTCTATTCGCCAAACTAACGCAAAAATAGTACTATGAAAATCTCTTGAAACACGTTAATGCATCTGTTATAATATTTTTAATAGAAGAATGGTTTACATCAATCAATTATAATCAAAGTAACCATAACAGCTGATTAGTCTCCTGCAAGGTGAATGCAGCAAAAATCGAAAACAAACTGATGACTTCGAGCCTTAAATCAGGCGTCCGCTAATGTTGGGTCCGCAATCCCTGGAACCTTTATTGACCTAACCAACCGTACAAAACCGGCCTTCTCAAGGATCACCACACCAAGCAATCCTCCTATGGACTACCCTCCTATGAGACCAGGAGTGTGAGTCCTTAATGATGTCCTACTTCCAAAATCTATCATTGTACCAAAATAAAAACAAAACATAATCTATATGGTTTTTGTTTCATTTTGCCATTTCCTGGCAATAAATATTTCTCTATAAAGATGTCACGCTCCCTTATATAAACCACACTTTTCTCCTCCCTATAACAACAGTTCTTCACTTTTTGAAGCTTCCGCGCTCACCGGCTCCCTCTTCCCCCGTACCCACACAGCTGAAAACATCACACAGAGTCGCGGAGCAGAAAAAATGGCGAAACGTTTCAGGTTTCGCATCTCCCGAGTCATCTCATCCTTCCACTCCACTTGCCGTTCGAAAGACCCTTCCACCCTCTCAAACCATCCTGTCCCTCCGTTCTTCCGCCTCTCATCACCAGTAAACCCCAAGCTCATCGCCGTCGATCTCCCATCACTGAACCCGCCACCTTCCAAACATCACCAGCCCCACCGCTCCTCCTTCAAGTTCCACGTGTCCTCCGCTTTCGGATGCGGGTCTGGCCCGAAATCCGGCTCCGAAAACGAGCAAGAGTTTCAGTGGGAAAAAGAGGAGCAGTGGCACGTGGTGGCGAAAGTCTACGACGAGACACCTCGCCGGAAAATATACAACTCCTCCGTCTCCGGCGGCTCCGACAACGACGATGTCTTCGCTCTCCCGTCATGCCTGGAAAATTCTGTGGCTATACCCGTGGCGGAGATAAAGAAACGACGCGGCAAGAAGAAGAAGAGAACGACGCCGTCCAGGTTCCGTCCAAGTACCTCGTCCGACAGCGGGTTGTTCACCGACGATGAAGAGACGGAAACCCTGGTTTCATCTTCCAAAAGCGTCTCCACCGAATCATTAAACAACGAGATGCACTTGACGAGGAAGAAGAGGGCGAAGAGGGCTTCCAAACGCGGCGTTTCGAGGAGGAAGGTGGAGGGTGAGGAGTCCCCGGCGAGGCTGTCGGTGTTCAAGAAGCTGGTTCCGTCGTGGGCGTCGGTGGAGGGGAAGGTGAAGGAGAGCTTTGCCGTGGTGAAGAGGTCGTCGGACCCGTACGAGGACTTCAAAAAGTCGATGGTGGAGATGATTCTGGAGAAGGAGATGTTTGAGGAGAGGGATTTGGAAGAGCTGTTGCAGTGCTTTCTGTCTTTGAATTCTCGGGTTCACCATGGGGTAATTGTAGAGGCATTCTCTGAGATTTGGACCGCCATGTTTTGTGATACCACTGCTGCATCGAGTGGACGGCGACGTCTCGCTAGAGCTCTTTGAAGATCATAGCAATGGAGGTTGAAGGCTTCCAGCTCTTTCCTTTTTAACCTTTTATTTTCTACTAGTGGTTCAGTTCAGGGATGGATTTTTATGTATTAATGGGCTAATGGTGGTGGTAAATATTTCGCATCAAATTAAAAACTCCTAGATTATTAATGTTTCATTTCAAGCGTCCTAAACATTATGGCAGTTGATAATTTCCAGAATATGTGCCATTCATTTATTAATTAACCATTCCACTTGTGTGGTTTCTAAAAGCTCATTCTTCTAAAAAAAAAAAGTTGTAAAATGATATTTATTTCATATAGGAGCCGTTAAGATGACATCTTTCGCAATTTAAAGGGTTTTTGGGATTGATTATGTCATGTTTGTGGGTGTTTGGCAAAAGAGATTAAGAGATTTAATCCATCTTCAAAAGCTAAAAACTGATTTAATTCATAATCCTCGAAAGTGAGGATTATGGAATAATCACTTTTTCATAATCAGATTTGACCTTTTAATTTACCATCATATCCCCATATTTTTCACAAAAAGACATCTCATACTCCTTAATTAATTAGATAGTTTCTGGATGTTATCTCTTCTCTTATTGCTAATCTTCTCCTACGGCTAACAAAGAGGAATACAGCCGTCCTCTTCAATTCCTCAACACCATTTCTGTAAGGTCTTCTATCTTCTCATATTGTAATATTTTCTTCTATTTTAGTGCAAATAGCTAAATCTACTTGTACTGTAATTGTCATGCTTACCCTAATTGCAGCACAGTCCTAAATCTACTTGTACTGTAATTGTCATGCTTACATGACCAATGTTCGTGATGCTATCTGTGATGCGATTTCTGCTAGATAATTTTTTTTTGGCTTAAGATAAATTTTATTTGTAATTCGGAGATGTTATCGTTCTATAAGCAATAATGTGAGATTGTTTGTATTTTTAATTTAAAATAAAAAGTAACAACTTTTGTAGGTGCGTAAAAATAGTTATTTTCATAATTTATTTAGGCATTATAGTTATTTACGAATAAAAGTTATGTTAACGTTGCTTGGATATCAGAATATTGTTTATTGGGTGTCCTATATGGTCATTTTGTCATAGTGAAACTTATTTAAGTACTTTTTATCCAAACTTTTTATATATTTAATCTAGTTTACAACTACTTTTGCCAAACAACAAATTGATTCTGATTAAATCAGATTTTGAAAACTGATTCAGATTTAAGCTGAATCTGTTTTTTTTTTTAATCAATCTCAAACGGGCTCTTAGTGAAGTTGTCAACGAAGATCTAGCCTTTCATGTTAATGACGTGGCGGCCCAAATCTCCTTTGTTTATTATGTGAACTTTGGAATCCGTTCTATTATGAATCGGAAGTCTGCCTATGATGGGACGGACGGAGAGTTACCATCGACGGGGACGGTTGTCCCGTAATGGAGCAGACAAAAGGAAAAATTAAGGAAAAAAATTGATTTGGCCATAATGGAGAGGACGGAAGGCAAAATAAAGAAAAAGAATGTGTCTGGTCTAATTATGAGCGATGAATGGATGGCCAGATCCCGCTAATAATATACTATAGGTTAAGTTGTCAACGGGAGTAAGGGCTCAGCTTCCTTATTTAATTTATTTACATTTGCTATTTGAGTTCAATTTGTATATTTACATTACATGTATGAAAATCATGTAAATCCGTCTTAAGATTTCTCAAAAAGGTCCACGATAAAATTGAATGATATAAAGGTGGTATCTTTTTCCTATCTTTGACTTAATACTAATTCGTTAATCCGGCTTTCAAAAAATTAAGCCCAATATATATATATATATATATATATATATATATATATAGATTTCACTCACCCGCGACGTCTCCGGTTAGCTTTTTGGATGATCTCTTTATCCACCCTCCTGACGCATCTGCTCGGTCTCCTGACGCACTAGAAATCTAGCTTGCTTTAATGTTGAAAAGTGGTGCCAACATATGTTGTTCATTAATTTTGCCGATAACACTTTCTGTCTCTCCCTCACATTAGTTCATGCATGCACTATTAAGAACATAGATAGATATATAGCTAGATTCTTGATGCAAAACTAGTTCATGTAATTCGAGTTTATTAATGGAGACAAATACTTTTGTAGTAGCGATATTATTTATCACAAAATGTACAGGCTATTGCACTTGTTCACTAAAACAAGACATATGCATCTTTTTATTGTTAAAAATGTTACTACAATCTTTTTGTTGTTAAAATATAGGTAACAATACCTTTTCACGATAACGAAAATTCAAAAAGTTTTAGCGCAAAATTAACATAAAGAAATTAGGATATGGGTTTTTCTTATCGAACTAAAAAATGATCTCATTCGGGATGTGGTGGAATTAAATGTCAATATCAAGTCGTGCACGTAGACCTAGTAGATTGGACCTATCGAATCAGACACGTCCAGATGACATTTCAGAGGAAAACTAGTGCATGGTACGAAACAAAGACAAACCCAAAAGACAAGAAGTCCCAACAAAATGTGTATTAAGACGAGTCTTTTGTGAGAGATATATCAAGGCAGCCATTCAACATTATTACGAGTTGAAACAGCTTAACCCTGTACATACATTTCTAATTTTTTTTTATTGCTAATGCACATCCAACCAGACATGCAAATGTCCAAGAACCCAAATCATAGAGCTAGTCAAATGTTCAGGAACCCAAATCATATGAAAAGTTTAGGAAACACGCAATGATTATGAAGACAGACATGCAAATGATGGTGTATTCTCGCCGCTTTGCACCATTATCATTTCGGATTCCACCTCCACCTAGTCGGTCCACGCGTTTACTAACATGACTCGTCTCTCTTTCTCTCTGAAGAAAATCACTATTTAGTGGTTCTGAATTAATATATCGGGTATGAGTATCGCGTCCGAGAGGCGATTCAAAGAGTGGGATACTGTAGAATTGATGTACTAAAACGGTCTAACATCAACCGGTGTTATACTGTAGAACACGCGTGATTAGTCATACCTCGCATTAGAATGTCGGCACTGTTGTGGAGAGAACTCAGTACGCGCTTCGTGAATAGACATGCACAGCAAAACCGACACCGGTGACTCGCCGAAAGGATTTCCGGCGGGATATCTCCGATGCTTAAGCCATAATATGTTTGAGACTTAGTAAAGTGTAAGTTTAGCTCTCTTACCTACCTGACATATTCTTCCCCACTCCTTTATAGGGCTCCCAGCTTAGTGGGGAGTTATTTCTGTTTAATTATAGGGTTACCAGATTAATGGGGGGATTACTCATCATTATGGATGGTTACTCCTCATTAGTGTCTGGTTAATACCCCGGAGTTACTCCTGAGTAATTCATCTTTACTCACTTCCATATTAATGGTGTGGCGGTTTTGATGTGTCTGGATGATGACACGTGGCCTCATCTTATAGGTGGTGTTTTTCCTCTATATCAGGCACTACTGAAGTTTCTGGCTAGGTGGCAAGCATGGATAGTGAAGTTTCTGGCTACTGAAGTTTGGCATATAATTATTGATCGAGACCTTGGCATAACAAACATCAATTAACATGTTAAATTGCTTGAATTACAATGACAACGAGAATTAAGAGTTCTACGTCGGCTCAATATCAAAATTACGCTAAGACGTTATACTAAATAGACCGGTCATTCTTATAAGCATGTTTCAATTGAACATCACGCTTTAATGGTGAATAAAAAAAAGATACAAAATTTGACTCATTAAAGTTTTAAATATTATGCTTTTGTTGTAGGATTATTTTTGCTTTCGGAGGTTCCATTTATGTGGCAATGGAAAATAAGGGAGCCCCCCATCACTTCACTACAATGAGGTGCCTTGCCTAGAGGCCCGAGACAGAGAATGAACCTACAGAATCTCACTTGGGATGACAACCAAATGACAAAATCACCCCTTATCAGCAGCAAAAGACAGTCCCTCCTTTCTCAGGAGTTCATCTTTACCCGCTGTACACATGACCATCTGCATATATAAATGCACGGACACCAGGTCTGTCACCCTGTTAACCCAAGTGTGACTCACTGACCACAAAACAGCAGAGAAAGCATCAGTTTCCTTCCTAATAAGTCCTGTTTCGTATACTGCACGCAAAAAGTCTTTGTTTTCCTCTCTTCGCTTCTAGATTGCTGGTGAAATCTGTTTACTCCAACTGGGAAAAACTTGGGAGTGTATCCAGTTTCCACACGCCATCAGAGATTCCTCACCACCCTAATGTCTAAGTTCTACGGACTAGAATGGCGCACAACTTTTTACATAAACCTAGCAGCTTTTTCATATCTGCTTCTTGAAGATCTATCAAGACACCCGGGGCCGGGACGTACTGCGCCGTTCGATCAAGCTTCTCTGGGGTGCGTGGGGATACGGGTGTAAACAGGGAAAGTGGAGATGCTTTTATGGGAACTTTGGACGGAACTGGAAATTGGATCGCCCAAATCCTACGCATGCACATATCGGGTGTCGAGTCATCCACCCAGATTTTTGCCATTGGCATGCATGTATCACTCGGGCCAGAATTCTCCATCTACTTCGTAAGGCTCAACCTGACCGGAGCATCAAGCCTTGGGACTGGCATTTGGGACTAGGATCTCAACGTTGTTAGTTTAACTGCAAACTAAATGGTTTAAGAGCATTTTTCTACTTGACTAGAATAAAAAAGGAAGAACATAAGCGCACCAGCAATGGAACTGATTGAATTCTATCCACCTTTGTCTCTAGAAACAGTCTTCGCCCCAAGACACAAAATTTGAGAATATTGGTGGAAATTTTAAAAGCCAATTCAGTGTATATACTCTATCTAAGTCCTAATGGTAACCTAGAGTCCTAGTAAAAAGCCAATTCAGTGTATAGACTCTAGCTCAAATGCTCACCCTGACTATTGTTATCACTAGTGGCTATTGGCAGGCCGGGTTCAGACTTCATTGACTAAACAATTTTTTTCCCCGCCATCAATGGAGTGACAGTTCTGAAGTACTATGATATGGGTAAATATATACACACGCGTGGAAGAGCGACACGAGTCGCAATCAGAGAGTTCTGAAACTGTCCCGTTACTTTTGGAGAGGTGGGAAGTGGCATTTACCCACTCTCCCATTATGGGTAATAATCATCCATCAATTTTGTTAACTCCACATAAAAGCTGATAACTCATCATTAAAGGGAGGTAACCAACCCTTTAATATATTCCTATAAAATGGAAGTGAAAAGGAGGAATATGGTAAGTTCTGACTATCTAATATTTTCAGATACTATATCTCAAAATGGCTTACTGACTTAAGTATCGGAGACTCCCCGCCGGAGCCCCCTTCGGGGGTCTCGCCGCGTCACCGTTTGCTCATGTTGTGCTTTGTAGGTCTGCTCGCGTGCTCGTTTGGTCCCAACCAACGCTCGCTCGGTCCCGATCAATTTTTTGCCACAACATTTTGGTGCCATCCGTGGGACCGACCAGCCAAGCAGACGTAGCAAACACGTCAGCAAAGAAAAGCAAGGGAGTTCAGAACGCCAGCTGAAAGATCATTGGCAGCACCAGCGGCGTTCGTGGCGGTTCGTATAACATCGGTGGTCATCAACGGCATTACCACCCAACGACGATCCTACAAAGCTACCACCGCCGCCATGAAGCAGCCTCCACTGCCATCATCTAGTGTTTGTGCAACTATGGGTCGGTCCCATAGTTGCAGACTCTAGCTCAAATGCTCACCCTGACTATTGTTATCCCTAGTGGTTATTGGCAGACTTCATTGACTAAATAATTTTCACCATTGAAACAATTTTTTTCCCCACATCAATGGAGTGACAGTTCTGAAGTACTATATGCTTCAACATGTCTTCATCTGCCTTATACTACGAACTAAATTGCTCAAAAATCTTTTTCAACAATATGCACGAGGCTGTTGCAGTACTGCCATAAGGTATTAAGGTGACCTTTTAAGTTACCTTGGCTTTTCAGTAGATTTTTTTGTAGACTTGGGCATATGAAAGTGACCATTAAGAACAGTATATTGATAAATGCAAAAACATCAGCTAAGTAGTTATTGATGTCAAATTTCACTGTATCATCGTGTCTCGCTCGACGTCATTGTCAATAATTGCATTGCATTGTCATTAATTGGTCTCATGCGACAAGCTTGGCCTAAAGCTTGCACCTAAAGCTTGCACGGTACGAGGGTTTTGTAATACATATTTGTTGGTTCCGACTACTTGGAACAAATGGAAGCTATCTCAGAAATTTCTCAATGTAACCTTATTCAAGGAAATCGCAGCTTGCTCAGTTCACGTACTCAGCAAGAGCATTACCACGAGAGACATAGGAACACTCAGAGTTACATTAACAATAGGTGAGAGAGCTTAAATGTAAATTTTCAAACAAGACTGTGCTTCAATGCTCAAATTTTTTTTAAAAAACCCCGAAAAAGAGGAAGTAGAAAATTGCGCTTGGATATCTAAGCAGAATACCAGAAAACAGGAGGAGGAAACTGCGGTTGGACTCAACAATCTCAAGGAGTTTGATAGGTTTGCAAGGCCCATGCGAGTCCACTTTTATTGTCATCGTTCAGCCCAAATGCTCTGAACAAAGTTGGAATACTTGTCCCAACAGTTTCCCTATGCTCTGAACAAAGTTGCTGGACTTGCATCGCATTTTGGGCCGATAGAATATCTTGATGCACTCCAAACCCCATTTACTTCTTACTTTATCCAAAAACATTACACCGTGCTGCAACCATTTATGCCGATCGATGATGTGATAACCTACGAATGAGATAAGAAAATAAAAAAATTAATTATTGTTTATCAAAAAGTCTCGTCATTTCGTCGCACCTAATGATTCACTACAACACATTATATCTATCATCGTTACGCTGAAATCATTTTGTTAGAAACAAGAATGAATTCAACTATGTTATCATGCTTTACACTCTCCCTCACGCGCAAGCTCCTCAATTTGCATGTAGCGAGACATATTCACGTGCACAAATAAACAGAATGCAAATTAAATTGTGTTATAACCATTTATGCCAAAAATTTTGGTATGTAACGTGATACTGATGACGTGATAACCTATGGATGAGATAAGAGACTAAGAAAATTTAACTCTTATTTATCTGAAAGTCTCTCCATTTCGTCCCACCCAATGATCCACTGCAGCATGTTATATTTATCATCGTTACGTTGAGATCATTTTTGTCAGAAAATGAACCAAATAATGTTATCATGTTTAACACTCTCCCCCCTTCAATTGCATGTAACGAAACATATTAACGTACACAAATAAACAGAGTGCAAATTACACTATAATTAAGGAAGATTAAATATAAAATAGGGAACAATTGAATATAAAATTTCATCAAATTAAAATTTCGATACCTTTTTCCGTCGCTCCCCAACTCTTATCCCCTTTCGAGCCCGTAAACCCTTTCTCTCCGCCTTACTCTTCTGCTCAATTCCCTCCCTCGACCAAAAAGATGATGAACGCTTCGGTCAAAGGCCGGTACGACGACGACAGGAGCGCCGCCGCCGCCACCTTCGCCCTCGACGGCGGCGACGTCAAGCTACGCGCCACCATCTCCGACGCCACCTTCACAAGCGGCCCCTCCCTGAACGGCCTCTCCCTCTCCCTCGAAAAGCCTGGCTCCTTCCTCGTCGACCTCAACGTCCCCAAAAAGGTACTCAGACCTTCATTCCCCCCAAAAATTTGCAACACAATCCGAACACTCCATGTTTCATAATTCTCTCCCTTTTCACTTTCTGCCTATTTCTACAATAGATTAGAATTTGAAGAGCAGTGTGCTCACTGTTTTTACGCTAGTTTAACTCGTCAAACTTATTTAGTAAGCAAGTTCAACTACATAATTCTATCCAAAAAATTCAAAAAAAAAAAAAGTGAAAGCAACCAAAGATTAAGAAATGGAGAGAGAAACCTTAATCATTTTGATTTTACTATGATTCCGTGTTTTTAGGATGTTAGGTTTCAGTTCATGAACTCGGTTAGGGTCGCGGAGAAGCCGCTGAATCTTACCTACACCCACGCATGGAGGGAGAAGCAGACGGCGGTGGACGGGACGCTGGTGCTTGACTCGGCCAACAAGGTGTCGGCCAACTATGGCTTCGATTCTGGCAAATGCAAGGTGAAGTATAGCTACGTGCTCGGGGGACTGACGGCGTTTGAGCCGTGCTACGATTTTGCGAGCAACTCGTGGGATTTTGCTGTGTCACAGAGGGTTTATGATGATGATCTGGTGAGGGCTTCGTATAAGACGTCGAGCAGGGTTTTGGGGGTGGATTGGTGCAGAAATTCTGGGCCAAGTGGAGGCTTTAAGGTAATTTTAATAGTTTGGCTTTCTTTAGTTATTCTCTATAAATCATTGGTTTCGGTTTGCTTACTGCATTCAAAATGTGATAAGATCGTTGATGTGATATTGCTTACATTTTACTAGTCATTAGTCAAAAGTCGAAATGTGATTACAGTATCCATCCGATATTGCTCAGGTATTCAAGTGATTAGTTGCGAATATCGCAACTAAAACAACTAACAAGCCAGTGAACCAGGCATCTGAGTAGTTTTATCTGAAATGCGTTTATTAGATTTAGGTTTATGTTATTCTAGTTTTACAACTATGGAGGATCGGAATTAGTCACTTAAAGAGGCGAGTAAATGTAAGAAGATCCAAGTTTTGTGGCACTAAACTTTTGCCAAGATGAGCCAGAGAATAAATTTTGGTGCTGAATCCTAATGTCCTGTTTCAAATTATCAAAATCCCTTGGTTTTAATTGTAAGGCGTTGACATTAGAATATTTACACACTGCAAGGCCGTTTAGCCTCATCATTACATGCAAAGTTAATGGAATCTTGGTACTTGAAGGGAAGAGCTGGTCCAACAGTCAACCATTTTTAATTATCAGATAATGGTGATGATCCTTAAGCATGTTTTGCTGAGGTTGACATCCTTTTTTAAATAATTTGGTCATTGACATGGGCAAGCCGACCTCGAAAAAATAAGAAATACCGTGTAGATCCGACAAGAAGACAATTTGTATTGCTATCATCTATGTAAGAGTGGCACTACTTTCTTACAAGTTTGGCGCTACTTTCTTACTACCTCTCTTTGGGTGTAACCTTTTTGTGCATGGTCGTCTTTGTATGAGCCACGTGTTATGAATTATGATAATCAGTTTCTTTATAAACAAATTCACAGATGAATTAGAAACGTCTTGAGTTCAATAGCATTACCTGCTTCATAGAAGTTAGGTGGGGCTTCTGGATGCAATTTCTTAGTAAGTTCAGTGGGCGTCAACCTATACAAGTTTGGTCGTGGTAGTGCCTGACTGCAGTTTGGATAAAGCATCCTCTTTCGAGCATGATTGGAACATCTTGCCAAGATACAAGGCTTTAAGAAAGGAACTTGCTAGTTAGCTAAGGGGTGTAGCTGGTCTAAAAGGGAAATGAAGGCGTTAGATGTTCTTACATCCTATACTCCCTATTTGGAGTTGAACCCGTAGCTTCCTCCATTGTGAATTTGGAACCTTATCTCATCAATTGTTAATAATTAGATTTCACATGATGTTCCTTCTAAATTTCTGCTGTTAGAACCTGTCTTATGATCAGGTGATTTTGCAGCCAGCTATAGGTTTTGGCTTTCTTGTTTGCCACTTATTTATGCATTCTTGGACTTATTTGTGGCCTTTTTATCTGGTCATCTTAATCAATACCATGCCAATGTAGGAATTCTCTCTCCTGAATAATCACCAGGTTCTATATTTAGATGGAGCATCAGTATGCATGTTTTGTACTTCTGTTACTTCTTGATGTCAGAAAGATTATTTGGTTCCTTCCAGAAGATCACAAGCTCAGCTGCTGTATCACGTATGATGTCCCCTCGCCGTATTGCATTCCGTCTCCATCGCCTTAAATATTTTCTTGCTTAGGGTTTTGGAGTCAATTGTTCTTCAAAAGTTTCTGCCTAGGTCTTTGAGTTCACGTCATACCTTCATAGTTTACCTAGTCATATATAGTGTGCACAATTTAAGTGTGTGGCTAAACTATTAGCTCCTTTTTCCTTCAAATTTTTCTAGTTACGAGGCTGCTTTTGTTGTTACATGTCCTCGGATTTTTAATCTGTGTTTCTCTGGGTGGATTTCCATGCAGATTAGAATGGATTATGTATTGGTTCGCTTCTTCGATGTGGTCTTGCTCTAATTTACCTACTGCCTTTCAGTATGCAACACCGCACATGTTCTGCATGGCTGCTTAGATTCTGTTGAGCTGCATGCATATAACCTAAAGAAATATGAGCCATCTGATGGGCACTCTGATTATGCTCATAGGTTGCTGCTAGCAAGCACCTTACGTCCACAATGGGATTTATAGAAACTTTAGGATGTTGAATTGTGGAGAAGGTTGAGTGAGGGATATCAACGGCCTGAGGGAGTTGATATGTATAGAAAATTTGTTCAATTGAAGATTTTAATGACCAAGAAATTGAAACTCTCCTTTTCCATAGTGCTGTGTGGAAAATGCTTGTTCTGTTGACTTCCCTGTACTTAACAAAACCAATATCAAGGACATACACGAATGTTTATGGATTTGTCTTGCATAAGTTGATACTTGTGTATGGTTTTCGCAACTTGATTCATTTACCCAAGGAGAGTAGGGGTTTCTCTTCTAAGTATTTTTGCCCTTAATGGTTGTTATTCTAACTCGTGGTTCTGTTGTGGCTGCCAGATTTCTGCATCGCTCAATTTGGCGGAGGAATTGAAAATTCCAAAACTAAGTGCTGAGAGTACATTGTGTTTTGAGTTGTAATCTCTCTTAGGATCTTATTTAGAACCCCAAGTAGTCCTGGTAAATCAATGTCTATGCCTATTGATATGAGGTTCTCTTTCTCCAATAAATATAGTCTCTTATTTCGTAGAACTGATTACTTAGGGAGAGCTGTGCAAGACCTTTTTGTGTCTGAAGGTGAATACCCCTCCATCTGGAGGGGTATGATATGGTTTTGTTGGTGGCGCGAATCGATTAACTAAGGACTCTGATCTGAAGTGTTTTTCCCCTAGTTATTTCTTGCTCCCCGTATTACAATGACATATAATAAAATGATAAATTTTCGCATGCTTTACCCAACAAAATTACCTTTCCTATTTTACCTCCATTTCCCCTTCTCTCCATTTTTTTCTTCTTTCAGACGAGCATAGTATCTTGACTTCCAAATTTTCTCTGACCAAATGAAAATGGTGGCGGACATTAATGCGCACGGCAAGCTCCGACCCTAATGTCTGCCCGACTTTCCTCCACACCGAAACAACCAAATTAGTCATTTTGCCAAACCATTATCTATTCAGGTCTCTGCGCTCTTGTAGCACCACTACAGATCTTTCGATACCGTAGCGAACATAGGATTCACAGCTTTTACCATCAAGATCGCCTACCAAACGAAGAACCACAATTTACCTATGTGCACCTAGATGGGCTGGGTGGGTAATTGGGCGAACAGGGAATTAGGGATCCAAAATGTAAATCACTTGGGTCGTTCAGTTTTTGGGATTTGGGTTGCCTTGATTAAGGTAGCAAATCAATAGTAAATTCATGTCACAGCTATCGTCACACGTTCAACCCAAAGAAAACCTTGCTCCCTCTAGAAACATCGGTCCCCTTCAAAAAAGAAATTCTATTAATTTTTCTGTCAGTTACATATTGCAATCTCTGTAATCTACATTAAACAAACTCGTACAGTGAGGGATAAAAAGAGTTTGGGTTCACTCTAAACTGGACCACTACTAGAAAATCTTCTCAAGTTCTCAACTCGATGGAGGCGGGGGTGGAGCATTCGGTGGTGGTGGCGGCGGCATTGACATCTGTTGCATGAGCTGCTGAGGTGGAGGTGGCGGTCGCCAGACAGGTGGTGGCATGCTATTGGGAGGTGGTCTAAACTGAAATGGTGGTGGGGGCATGCCATGTGATGCAACCATTTGACCAGGCTGCTGAGGCTGCCATTGCGGTGGGAAGATCGGTGGAGGACGAAGTACTGGCAGAGGGCCCGGAGGAACAGCACCATTTGCAAAAGGCCGTGGAGGGACTGGAGCACCCATTGATCCATTCGTCTGAGCATTGACAAGGCTCGGAGGTCCACTTGCAAAGAGCGTGTGGGGCCTGCTTTTTTGTGCCGTTGTACTATTGGCCGCCAAAGTTCTCTCTGCAATTCAGCAATGTTACTCAGCCGTTAGGTCCTTGTGTATTGGCAAATAATAGAAACTGGACAAGAATGCTTGCTTAAATTCACTAGTCTATAATACGTCAACTCAACAGGAAGCTAGAACGTGTCATAAAAGACGTGATGTGCATAAAAAAACTCATTAGGTGCCACGAACATTCAAGTGGCATCAGACAAACTAAGAGAGAGTATCACGACAACTGAAGTTGATGTGGAAAAAGGACGGCATCTCTGGTAGGATGCCACATCAATTTGTAAAACTAAAGCTGCAAGCATACTCGAGTAACGAACACGAAGGGTAAAAGATTTCAATGATCTTTAACAGATTAGGAAAATTCAAAAAAAACAAGCAGGGTCCAATTGGCTAAAATGGTGTGTGCTTGTGCATGCGTGTTCTATATAAGCGTGTGCGAAAACTTCAGTACACAAAATCTAACCTGCTGGGGTACCATGACGCTCGCCCTTTGTGTCTTTCTTGTATGCATAGGAAACTGTTATCTGACGGTTGCAAAGATACTGTCCATTCATTGCCTGCAATATAGTGGAAGCCAATATTCTAATACACAACAAGTAGAAGAAAAAGATAATACGCATAAAATAAAGGCCTGCAAGAAGGTAGGCTTTTCCACATAAATCTCTCGTCCACATAGAAATTAAGAAATTAGACAAGGTCAAGGATATGTAAATTAAGCCATATGCATCACAGGAAAACAGTCAATTCATCTCAACTAACCCTTTGTCCAGCGGAATATAGCTCTTTTCTTCCATTCTCCCCTACCCAAGCACGAGCTCGCATACAAATAATAAAAAATCGTTCTCACCATTTCTCCTCTAGTTATGGTTGGTCCTCCCTTACCTTGCTCAACCCCATAGACTTGGCACAAATTACTTTTCCTCACGGGAGCATCTAAAGGCCTACATTGAATATGACTAAAATTATCTCAAGCGACGTTCCATCATAATCCTCAATACGCAACATTCCCACTTCCTGCTATATACCGTATACCTCTTTGGCCCTCTGCAGCACTAAAAAATGTAATTTCATCACCCTCCTCTATGGCAATCGCTAGTCTGCAGACTATGTTTTGTCACCATGCCTCAGGCCAAACTGTTTCTTCACGAAGAAGACAAAGCACGGAGCCTTACTCAAAATTCTCAAATCCCATTAATCGTCAACTCTGATAACAACCTAATTTATAAATTATCCAAGTTGAAAAATAAGAAAACCTAAACTGCTAAAATGCCTCAAGTACCCTATAACATGACTACGTAGTGAACCAATTTCAACACCCAATTATTAATGAACTTAGAATGGCTGCATTTTCCACTTATGAGAGAGTATAAAATCCCCCAGTCCATGCCTCTTAATATGTGCAAGTGTCTGCATCACGCAGGCAACTGAACCCACATACATGTCCTCAATCACATCAACATATTCGAACCCAGCACAGACATTCCTTAGAACTCTACCATAAGCTTTCTCAATTCTATGTTGAAGTCCCTCACATAATTTGAAATCTATGATGTCATTATATTCGTAGTATTATACTGCCTCCGTTCCACATAATTTGATCAACTTTTTTTTGCACGCAGATTAAGGATTTAAATGATATATTGTCTTTCCTATTCTACCCTTTAGAGAGAGGAAGGGAAGAAAGTGGGTCATGATAAAGAAAATTGGTTAGCAGAGTGTTAAATGTGGAGAGAGAAATGAATAAAAAGTGTAAGATAGTGGACCAGAAGAGAAAATGAAAAGATGGAGAGTTAAATGTAGTGAGAGAAATAGAATAAAAATAAGTGTAAAAAGCGTAAATATGTAAAAGTACGTAAAGAATCCTTCTTAATTTGGAAATGAGCAATTTTTGTGGGACAGCCCAAAAAGGAAAGTTGATCAAATTATGTGGGATGAAGAAAGAATTTGGTAAGATACAAATAACCGAAAATTTTCACTTAAAATACTCCCATTCATTTTTCAATATTTGGAAACAACAGGATTTCACCACATGCCACCTGCTAACGTCAATTCAAACTGAAGTGATCACAAATGCGATATGCATCTTGATAATCTATAACCATACAACAGAATTCTCGATATAGAAGCATATAATTCTCAACACTGATTTTTTTTTAAAATATCACTATAAGGCATTTAGATTTGGCTAGTTTGAAAAAGGGAGCGAGTATATCATTTCTTAAAAGAAGTCGGAAAAGGGAAGTCCAAACATAAAGGAGAAGAAAAAATCAACTCGAAGTCTCACCTCAACTCATCGATTAAAAGATGACCTCAATTTATCTAAAGATGAATGGATCAGATGAGAACTAAAGGTACTACTTGAACCAAATAGAAGCTTTCATGAGAGTATATGGGGAAGTAATACATATTATAACCTGGCTTGGCGATCTGGCCAGGTTATTTAGAACATTCTGCAAAGTATACTAGTGAGTAGTGCCTAAGGCAGCAAAATATGAGATTAACACCAATGGAGTCATGGCAGGACATGTAATCAAGCGTTTAATCACATACAAACAAGCATTTGATATGTTTATGCCATGGCCTAGTACAAAACAGTGCTTCGGATTTTGAAACCAGGACTCAGGTCAGATTAGATCGCACTCCATTTTGCTAAATCCAAACCCCTGACCCCTGTGTTGCTGAAGGGTGATAATTATCACAAAATGCATCTTTAAGGAAAAGGTGTGTGAATTGACCAAAAACAGTATGTATTCGGTCCCATTATTGCTTAAAACTAAGTTACGTAGTTTTGAGCCTCATTTATCTTTGAAAAACTTACTGCCTCCAAGGATATGATAGTATTAACAGAGGACAGGACAGATACCTCAATAGCTGCATCAGATGCCTCAAAAGAATCATAGCTAATGAAACCAAAACCACGTGAATTTCCTGTATCGGGATCTCTCATTATCTGAAAAAACACCAAGCGTCAGAACCCAACAACAATTAAGTACATCATTATAGACACAAATATTAAGTAGCAGCATTATGTCCCTCCTATTTACATATAATACAATCAGAACCTACCAAACGCATATCTTGAAGGCAAGTGCAGACTATATCCCCCCCCCCCCAACCCCCACCCCCACACAAACAAAAATAAATAAATAAACTCCCCACGAACCCAAATATACAATGTAACTGCGACTAAGTGAGTATGTGATAGCTAAAGAGATCTCATAGTGTGCTGCACGATGTTCAGAATTTTAGGTGATTGCCAGATACGTTCCATTCCATAAGAAGCTCCACATACACATCACCCCAAACTATACGTCGATTGTATGCTCCAAATCAGAATCCTCACAATGTTTTCCCCAAAAGCCACCCTCGATAACAAAGACTGGTTGGACGGCCCAGGCATTGGGCCCACTAAGGGGGATGTACCGTGAGGAACAAAATGAACTTTCTACGACAGCTTGAGCTATTGGCAGAGTTGGATACACTGTTTTGCATCAAGTGGTATCAAAGCCAAAGGACCTGGGTTCAAGTCTCCTCAGGGAAGAATAATGCAGAAGGGTTCTTCCTGATGGACAAGGTGGCCCATGGTGCAATCCACTGAACCTGTCAGTCAGGTGGCATATGAACTGTGACCCTCTGCGGTGGAGAGGTCCCAGGGATGGTGCCCACCTTGGGGGATATATCGGAAGGGAAGCCTGGGAAAGTAACCTTACGAGGTTTAGATGCGCCTTTCCTGACAGCTTAAGCTTTTGGAAGAGTTGGTTGCGCCGCCCTGCATCAAAAACCCTACTCCAAATTTCATTATTGGCTACTAGGAGACCCATCTTACCGCAAAGCCAGAAATGACGTCCCATAACCCTTTTCTCTCCACCCAAAAGTCACTTCCCAAAGAGGGCTTAATCAAGGTAGAAGTACACTCCAGATGGTATTCGAAATCATCCTCAATGTCATTCCAGAAGAAAAGCCTCCGCAATTGATCCACAGACAAAGATGAGTAAACACTACTTTGTTATCCGGATTCAGTAACTAAATGTCTAAATTAAAACAGAACCATTTGATCTTGATACCAGGTGAGTCTGTAGAAAGAATGAGGTTTTGTTATCATCCATTGTGCTGGGGAAGCAGGAAGGCCCCCCTAAATCCGAAAGTAACTAGCTTCTAAATCCATTACCTAGCTCTGCTAACTGACTGTCCCGTGAACCAACGCAACGCTACGATTTGCTAGCGTCTTCTCAATCTCTCAATCACCCTAATCGACATGGTCCAGGATCTGCGAAACCAACAAGAAGGCATGCACAGTATGTAACTGAAGAATTCCTACTCTTGCTCCCCCCACCCCCCGTTGAACCACCTAAGTCTCAGAACCCGACTCCACAGAAATGAAAGCAGATTAACCTTCAGACTTCGACACTGCCTAAACCCAGCAACTCAAAACCCGAGGGACCTTTAGCGGCTCCAACGATATACCGCTATTTCCTACAAGTCTTCTCTGTAGTCCCTTCCTCTTCTTTAACTTCAAAGGCCGGAATCACACCCAGCTCAACAGAAATTCAAGCAATCTGCTCAGCGATAGTGATATGTGAAAGCAGAACCCCTAGCAGCAGAGCTAGTGAAAACCTATTCAATGAGGTCCATTATCGACAGTACACAAATAAAATACCTCATGTCAAACCATCTCCGCTAACTATTAAAACCCGATCTTTCCAGAGGATACAGAAGAATACAGTACAAAGAAGTTGTACACTGCATTCGGGAAAAATGTCTCTCTTAAAAAGAAACATATTGATTCTCCACCAACAGGTTGGACATTAGGTGTGATGATTTACTCCGGAGTGGGAGGGATCTATAAATTAAGTACAGGATGGCGCATCCGCATCTGCACCACCCTAATTTTTTTCCATATCCAATTAGCTAAGCACTCCAGGCATTTCACTCGATGTAAGCGCATTAACAATTATGTTGGGCATACCCTGCTAGACTTGATAGGTGGAAAAGAGGCTTCACTACAAGCTCTTCTATGGTACTACTAGGAGGGATGCAATTAATGATGCACAGAAAACTATAATCATCAAAAGAGAGCTAGAAGTTAGGGACGAAATACTATGGATAGATTCAGGAGTAGCATATGTCAGGAAATATGATTGTCTTCTTGTGCCACTTGCTCTTGGGAAAAATTAAGCTTCAGCTCGAATTTACCATACTGACTTAGTTTTTGCTACAATCAGGGAGAACGGACATGAGAGTTGAGACCTTACTTGCGTTGATCATTTTGCTGTTAACAGCTACACGAATGTATAACAGCTCAGATATGGACGCAGCACCTCCCAATTTGAATGAGGTGCAATGAGCACAGTCATCAAGTCCAAAAGTTTGCATAACTAGGGTGCAAATTTGGCTTATCTTCAACATTCGATTCGTTGTGCATTAAATCTTCTAAATGTAGGAATTAAGTGGTATTTTAAGACCTGTTAATAATGTCCGTTGCATGCTCCTAGATCCATGTGCTAAAGAAGCTCAGAAGGCGTTCTCTATTCCATTCAACTCTTTCTTTCCCCTCAACTATCAAGTTTAGTCCATCAACTATGTTTTGCAAAGCATTGGATGCATAGAACTTACCAGTTGAAATCAAAACATCCCAGATTGATAAAACCTAAGCATTGAGAAATGAGAAGTTGCATTAAGCAACACATAATATTGAGATAATAAGGGGATGAAAACACTGAGGCCTGCCCCATGCACATGGATCTCGCCACAGCAGGTTCCCACTCTGCGGAGGAACAAAATATATAGAAGAAACTAGGCAGAAGAAAAAGGAATATATTTGATGCACTGAGAAAAGTTTTATCAAGCAAAAATTGTAAACAAATAAAAGCATGAAGTGATATATACTTGCTCTTAGGTACTGAAAGCGATTTAGGCATACCTTTGGGTTTGTGACAATGACTCCAAAGGCACTGAAAGTATCATATAGAAGTTTCTCATCCACATCCTGTAAAGAAGATAAGAGTTACTTTTAACATGACAAATTAGAGGTTTGTAGAAAAATTCATGATATGAGTGTATAAATAGAAGTATATTGCATGGAATCTTTTGCTATGATGCAATTCCATGCATATGGGCCATTCCAAAAGCGTGCAACATAGCGTGCGTGCATTTGTGTGTGGGGGGTGTGTGTGGGTGTGAGACACGCCCGCGCGCGCACACACACACACACACAGAGTATGCATGGCTTGAACACGAATATAGTGTCTCACAGAGGAGAGCGGACGAGCAAGGTGGCTTTGGGAAAAGTAAGAGAACTCCTTACAGGGTCAAGGTTCCCAACAAATAAATTTGCTCCAACATCCAAGCTCTTCTTATCTTGTGATGCCTGGATTTCAAACAGACAACGGTATAAATAAAAAATAGTCATCAATGAACGAATAATATGCGCTAAAGCAATATTTAAAAATAAGTAATGTTCAAAATGATATTATCCACACCTTATTTACTCGTATTGGCTTCCCGTAGAGTTTAATCATGTTAAGAACTTTTATTGCCTGCATTATTGAGGGAAAGAAGTTCACTAATCAAATTACAGAATCCGGAGCATTAAGCAACGGACAAATGTCAAGTACAGCCATAAGTAGCACTTACATAGTCAGCATCTTCTTCACTTCGAAATTCAACAAAGCCATAACCTTGATGAAGATTAGTGACTCTATCTTTGGGAACATACACGTTAACTGAAATAGGAAATCTAAAAGTGAGTGCAATTTATTTATATAGGATGGGCTGGTGAAATTCAAAACTAAAAAAATTCAATTAGAAAGAAAATGGGCAATGGAGATAGATAGTCACTAACTATGCATGCACACCCACAAACGCATGATTAGAGGATCGGTAGTCTAATTGTCTATTTTCTGAAGATGCTATAAACCCATAAATTGTGACATAAAAGGAAGAGACAAATGTCCGGGTGGTCCTTAAACTAGACACTATTCGCCATCTTACTCTCTCAACTAATTTTTTCGCCAGTTGTAGTCCTTTAACTTTAAACCATTTGCCATAGAAGTCCTTTTTTCCATTTCCATCAAAATATTCTCTTTTGTGACCCCCATAGCAGGGGCAATAGAGTCATTTTCCAATCCTCAAGAAGCAGAAGCTCCCTTATGGTCCCTGAACTATTCACGTGTTGCTCAATTACTCCCTGGACTAATTCTCGCACTCTTGGTCCTTTAACATCGCATAATCAGCGAGTTTCGTCATTTTGATCGCTTCAGTCAAGTTTCCTACATTGATGAAAAAAGTCAATTTATACCCCAAGAACAAAGTCGCCACCATGACCATGAAGCTCTCTACAAGGTTGCTTCTCCTCTGCCACCAACACAACCAACACTGTGACATCTCGTCGGCAGCTCCATTGTGTCGTTGCCTCAACGGCCAACATATCACTGCCTGACACCGCCAATAGCTGACTGTAGCCAACCCCCCGCCGCGGGCAGCCGGTCGCTGTTTGACGGCTAGGTGGTGGCAGCGGGAGGTTGGGGGTCTGACGGCAGCCGATGGCGGTGGTTGCGATCGGCGGTCGGTGGTTTTGACTGCCAAAAGTGGCGACCGACGACCAATTGCCGACGGCATAGGGCTGTGGGTGCAGCGATGGTGGTGACTGGCTGATGACGGTAACAGGCAGTGACCACTATAATGGGGTATGATGCCAAACCCAACATAACCCAGTATAATATCGAATCAACCTATCCTAACCCATTTGTAACTAAGTGGATAGGATTGGGTAGAGTCTTGGGTTGGATTGGTTAAACCCATAAAAACTCAATCCAACTTACACCCCTAGTGAGAGGGTGTTAATAGTGTATAGTAAGGACAAAGCCACTTTGTAGAGAGATCTATGGTTACGGTGCTAAAAGACCATGGTCATCGTGGCAACTTACTTGATGAGGTATTAATTGACTTTTTTAGTTGATGTTCGGAACCTAATTGAAGTTATCAAAATGACGAAATTGACCGATGATGCAACACGTTACTAGTTTGGAACCATAATGGAGCTTTTGTTCTCAAGGATTGAGAAATGACCCGTGCCCCTGTGTGGGGGCCACAGAAGAAATATTTTGACGGAAAGGAAGAAAAGGACTTGTATCGCAAACAATTTGAAGTTAAAGGACTACAGAGGCGAAAAAATTAGTTGAGGGACTAAGATGGCGAATACTGCTTAGTTCAAGGACCACCCTGACATTTGTCTCTAAAAGGAACACTTCTTTGACAAGATCAGGAATTTATTAAAAGGCTTGTTTTCGCGCATTTTCTTGCAGCATATGCTGCAACTACTTGAAAGCATGTCTATAGTGGCGTAGTTTGCCAGGTTCAGCCTTTTGTTGATCACATAAGGATCTTCAACGGTTTTTACAACTTTTTACGCATCCAAATACAGACCTACGTGCAGCTGTTCGAGAACCACATAAATACAATTTCCACAATCAAACATTACGTATAAGGACCAAAACAGAGATAGCATTGACATACAAAGTCGACTATTAAAAGTACAAAAGAACCAGAAAAAGAAGTATGATCTTGACCCCATACCAAAAAAGAGTCAGCCAACGCATACCATTGATAGACAATTGTAAACTATGTGATGAAGTAGAAAACGATATATTATCATACGCATTCCTCTAGCACCAACACTCCTACTGACGAAGGTAAAAGAATCAGAGCTAGTTTGTGTATAAGATCAGCAGGCAAAAGTGAGAAGCAATAGGAGAGAGGTAATTGTGAAAACAGCCCCTGTTGTTGACATAAAGCCAAGGCATTCAAAGCGTGCTGATGACGTCAAGCAAAATGCAAATTCACCAAGTTCTGTAGAAATTTAGAAAATCAACGATTTCAAATATATGGAAGACAGCAACCTACCCACAGGGCCAGATTGAACAAACAACTCCCATAATAACTCCTCAGAAACCTACAAGCAAACAGCGAACAAGCATGAGGGTACAGTTAAAGTTCAACCAATCAGAGGAATTTTAGGTAGATAATTAACTGTAAAACTACAGATAGACATTCAAGACAAAGACAAAAGGTAAGAGCACTTGGACACGGAGTTCCTCAAGGCATGTTAAGGAGATATAATAAGACTCTGTCAAACTATGAAGTATGAGTTTCAGGTCAACACCAAATTAATACAAGAAGTCGAGAAGTAAACATTGGGTAGTTCTTCAACTAGTCTGTATGGGATTATCCAATAGGCAGATTCTAACAAGTTCAGGAGGCATATAACTCCATCACTAAGTAATATTCAACACGTATTGCAGCGGACTAAAACTTTTTAGTTTCTGAATCATGAACTAACAATAAAACTTGGGACCCTAGATTTTAGGTGAAAACAATTAACAACCATCCCATATCACTACTGCATTGTGCAGCAACATAGTATGCCCAGCCCTTTCACACACCAAGCTAGCTATTTATAATCACTGGATAATTTGTTACTGTTGCATGTGCACATGCAGATGTCGAGCATATTGGTCACCACTTGGTGGCTATGTACCTCTTGCCAACGACATATTCGGCCAAGTGCAGAAGGAAGTTATGGCAGCAGGAGGAAATTTAAGAAGTACTGCATCAAGGAGAAAAGTAACCAGCAGGAACTTCGGATATGACCAGGAAAGGTGGATCGAGTTACTACTTCCCCTCTTCTAACTTCAATGGTGATTGCGCATAAGCCTGACAATCAGGTCCTTGCTTTGGGTGTTGAGGGTTTAGATTAATGTAATGCTGAGTTGCTTCGTCTCCGTTCCCTTTAAGGTCCTATGACATAAGGAGTTGAACGGCAGCTTCAGCAACAGTGCTGATAGCGGTCCTTCAGACGATCACGCAATCCAAGAGCGGTGAGACTAAGAAAGATCAAGATACATTTTGTGCACAAACTATAGGTGGAAGTCTGAAAGTTAGAGTTGGTGGGATGTTGATTCATAGTTGCTAGGAACCTGGGGGGAGAGGGCAACAGCAACCGGGGAAACGGATACTCATGCAAACATCAATGAGACAAGCTTCTAATACTTGAACTTTATAAACAATAGCACTGCTTTTGTTACAAAACGAGGGCAATGACACATCTGAATGTATGACAAATCAACAACCATCGCTTAATATCCTACCAAGTTAAACAAAGATAAAACTGTTGTCATATATCTGCATTTGAATAGCTGCAGAGCCGACCAACAATCAGTTTCCATCTTAGTTGAACATGAAATGCTGGTGTCTGGCAAGGGGCAAGGCTACATCTTGACGCAGGGCATACTGTCCCCATTAGCCTTCTTCTTCTTCTTCTTCTTTTTTTGTATATTTTTTTTTTGGGTGGGGGGGGGGGGGGGGGCGGTAGGGGGAGAGGGAGAAGTGACTCCTATTAATAAGAAATTAAAGTCAAAGAGCGCGCCAAATGGGGGCCCAATTCTATACAGCTCCAAAATTTGGGATTCTAAGACTGAATTATATTAAAGCATGCTATCATGATTTTGGGCAGGGTGAGGGGTATTTAGAGAATTTGTTGTAACTTTCTTGGAGAATATGGGATTAAAAAATATAACATAACACCTGCCCCCAAATATTGCTTAAATGAAACCATTAGTATCAACCACTGGCCCTAGGCCCTATTATTTTCCCAAAAGTTGATTACAAGGTGTTAAGCATGATCCACACCGTTGATCCCACTCTTTAAAACATGAGTTTCCGATCCGTGGCATTATGCAAGGTATTGGGTTTAAGTCTAGCATTCGGTACCCTTTATTTAAGTGCAACTACTCTGCCCAGGACCTGCAATAATCTAGTTTAACACCTACATCATACGTCATTTCTCTTTAGTGATAAATTGCATCCAATATTTTGACAACCCAAGTTTTATAAAATATTTTGACTACCCCCAAGTTTTATACAATTTCCAAGACAGCGCGCGCCACTCAGGAAATCATAGTGGTAGGAAAATTCAGTAATTTAGCATACTCGACACAGATTGCCTTATTTGACGATTATAAAAGACATGAGGTAGCCTTTAGGCATAAATTGAATGCCAGCTACTTTTGAAACCTAGTTTGTAGAAAGCAACGAAATTAAGGTTTCTTCCGACTACACTTTGGATAATTGCAAGCATACTCTTGTTAGGGCTTTTCGACTACAGACATACTGGAAACTAACTAGCGGGGCAATGGGTCAAGGAATGGATACGCAGTCCAACACAGATTATCAAAGCAATAATTTAATCAACACGAAGCCTAAACAAATTGCAAGGCATACACGAAGCCCTAAGTTCCACAGGCCATAGGGAGAGAGGGAAAAAGAGAACCTGAGGGTCGAGATTGCCGACGTAGGCGGTGGCGTCTTGGTTCCGCTCGGCGGAGTGTTGACCTAGCAGATTTGCTCCCACTCCCGGAGCAATTCGAGTCGTCATCTCTCCTTCGCCGGATACTTGGCGTCAATCTAGCACGCAATACTTACTTGGTTTGTTGTACTTGGCGGCTAAAGTTTTAGCACCGCCTTAACACTGCTCTATTTGTGAAGTACTGTATAATATAATTGTAACTTTCTTTGATTGATTTTGGGACAAATTACGTGCAGCTCCCCCTTAGGTTTTAAAGGCCTGGAGAAAGTTTCCGATACAGCGGAATCGGGTTATAACATTTACTACATGAGAGCAAACTTGATGGGCCGACGTGTTTTCAAAATAACAGGGAGCAAAAATTTGTTGTTCTTCAATATTATCTGTCAGTTGTATCACGTTATAAGTCTCGCATGAAATCACAAACTGCCTTAAGGACAGAGTTAGGCCCAAAGAAATTAGAGGTGTTTTTTGATACGTATTTACAAATGTTTGCCGTTATTATGGATCTTAGGTACATTACATTTATTGGGAGTAATTGCGTAATTGGTAAAAATAAATTTCTGAAACTTTAGTCTTCACAATTTAGAACAAAAAGGATCAAGAGACAATTATTGCTCGAGCAGCCACAATATAGGGAGCCCTGGTCTTCCTAGAGTTCATGAATTCAACCCTTACAGAAGGCATAACTTTAGAGGCTGAGATGGGCGACTGAGAAAGAAAGTGTTGGTGGCTGAAAGAGGGGAAGGGAGAGGGAAGTTGCTCTTTAGCCCCCCAAGTGAATAAGCTAGGGCTTGTTTTGTTCTCGAGGTAATCCCAAACTCGAAAGAAATAGCAAGATTCAAAATTTGTTCAAGTTAAGAAGACTTCAGTCAACAGGCTCTAATGCCACTAGAACGAGCTTCAAACGTAGATAGGTAATGCCAATCAAACTCGAGCAGGTTGGTTCATTGAATAGCCATCCTTCATGTACTGGTAACAAGAACCTCTATGGTCCATCTCTTGCTCCTTTGAACTAGAATCTGGTCTGGTCGTCAAAAGAAGTTCGCAATTCCACTTACGTCGTAACAATATTAAGCAAGCGTAACTCGTCGATTTTATTCAAGTTCATTTAGGCTTCAGCAAAAGTTCAAAGGCATCCTAGGAGACTTGCCCACTGGTCTAACAAATCAAAACTCAAAACTGCTATAAACTGATCATATGGATTCTGCAGATAAGTATGCGCCCAGAGATGTTTTCAGGAACACGAGTAGAAAATTTTACATAGGATCACACAAAGGTGCCGGACTAGATCACCAAACACTAGTGTGCCTTTCCTAGAACCTCTCTGGTCCATCTGTTTCTTGTATGGGTAGGCAAATTTGGTCGTCAGAAAGCAAGTAGGCAAATAATTACCAGTCAGCATAACAAATTTACAAAGAACGAACTCAGGTTCATATCGACTTCACCAAGAATCAAAAGACATCCAATGAGACAGGTCCATGTAGAGAGCATCTTTACATTATTTGCTAAGGTGCTCGTCCTATGACTTGATAACACTAAAAAGCACCGGTCTAACAAAATCTAGACTTGACGCCATTGGAGCTGCAGATCGAAGTTCAGCGCCCCCAAATAAACAGTCTCTCTCTCTCTCTCCTGTCTCGAACCCATCCCATGCTGCACGGCTTGGCACAACACCAAGCTCCTTTAAAAGCAAATGGTTTAAAAGCAAGAGTAAAATTTAAGGCACTAAATGCGAGTATCCAACATGTCACTAGCAAGCTCATAGCATAAAAGATCTCATGGCCAACCGGAACTGCAAAGTAAGATGCCGAAAACAGGACAAGGGAGAGCAGATACTTCTGAAAACTGATTTCAAATTATATCAGAAGCTTATACACCTCTAGCATGAACAACTTCCGTCAAGTGTTACATTAAGCTTCCACAAACGAATTCCAGCAACCAAACACTCATGAGCTACCCCCTTGCGGTTCACCAGAACTAGCAGTAGCCAACCCTAACTCCTCCTCAACTTTCTTCCAAACATTCACAAGATTAGGAGGGAACTTCTTCTTCACCGTCCTAATCAACCCTTTAGCATTCTTCATCTCTCCTTTCTGCACCAACCCATTCACCAAATGCTTTAACGTATTGACATCCGGTATCTTGTGCGCCTCCACACTTTTCTTAAACACCTTATAGCCGGTCTCAAACTGCCCATTCCTACATAAGTAATAAATCAAAGTCCTAAAAGTTGCCGCGTTAGGAGTACACCCAGTCACCTGCAAATCCTCATAAACCTTCATCCCTTCCTTCATCATCCCATTCCTACAATAACAGGTCATCAGATAATTATAACTTATCGTGTCCGGCTTCAGCCCCAAATCGCTCATTTCCTCAATCAACCTCTTCACATCCTCCGGTTCCCCTCCCTGCGCGTGCATTATCTTCACATTGTATGCACCCTCATCGATCAAACACCCTATCTCCGCCATATACTTCCAAATCCGCTCCGCCTCCTCAACGTCCCCCTTCTTATACAACGAATGCAGTATTGTTGTCAGGGTTATCGTGGTAATTTCAATGCCCTTCTCCTCCATCTCTTTCAGCCTCTCGATCGCAAATTCCGGCGACCCCGACAAACAGTACGACTTCACCAGTATCCCATAAGAGTACTTGTCAGGGGCAAAACCGTACTTCTCCGGCATTTCTTCAAACAGTTTGGGGACCTGATCGAATTGCTTTGATTGCGTAAAGGCGGAGAGGAGCGCGTTGAACGAGACGGCTGATCGGGGCGTCCCGAGCTCGTCCATCTGATTGTACGTCTTGAGAGCCTCAGCGAACATGCCAGCAGAGCCGTAGGATCGAATGAGAGTTGTCAAGAATGGCTCCTGCGTGATTTTCGGGTCGGTTTTGTGGGACTCGATTAGGGCTTCGATGTCGGAGAAGCGGCGGGACCTGACGAGGCGCTTGATGGTTAGGTCCTGGGCGTAGCGGGAGGAGACCGGGGAGGTGTAGTGGGTGGAGATGGAGGAGTAGAGCTCCAGGGCCTTGTCCGGGTCGTGTTCGGATCTGAGCTTAGATTTGGCTTTGGAAATGGAGACGGAGGGGGTGGTGGTGGTGGCGGCAGAGGTCGCGGTGGTGGCGGACGCGGCGGCCAATGACGAGAGGTGGCGGGAATGCCGGGCGGCGAGTGAGGTAGACATTTCTAGGGTTTTGGGTGCGGGGGAATGGGAGCTCCGCGGGTTTGACAGTATAGTGTAGGGTTTAACGAATCTCCGGAAAGCTATTTTCACGGAGGAAAAAAAAAAGGAAATTAATACTAATACTCAATATGATAATAATAAGGATCATTTGCACATAAAACCCTATAGTTTGAGGGTTTGTGCACATTTCACCTCACTATTTCAATTTTGACGCAATTCACCTTACTGTTTATTAATTTGTGCTCAATTTACCAATTAACAGACTAAAATCCAATTTTTTGGATGTCCGTCAATTTCTCAGGGGCAAATTCGTGACTTCAATCCTCCAATCCACCTTGGCAATTACATGTCCACCTCACCAAATGTTAGCCTAATCAAAATCGTCCACCTATGCAAACCACATCACCATTGCCCAACACAAAGTCTTTGACCGGCAAAATCCAAAGCTCTATGGAAAAGGGCCAAGGCGATGGTAGAGACAGATGACAGTCTCACCAGCGCAGTCCAAATCCAACCACTGTAGAACCCTCCAAACCTCAACAGCACTATCGTCATCCAAACCCCACCACCTCAGCACCGTCCAAACCCCATCACCTCAGCACCGTCGAACCCACCTCCATCACAAAGCCGTTCAACCCCCACCATCACAGAGTCGTCCAACGCCCCCCAAGCGCCAGTCCTTCAAACCCTCAACGGTGCTAGCGCCGTCCAAGCCCAACTCTCGATGATGACGTCGAACTCCGTCTTCTCCTCGACGACGACAGATCCTTCCACAGTGGCGCCGGGAGCAGCGACGATAGCCGGGGCGAAACCCCACCACCGTAGTGCTGTCTAACCCACCTCCATCACAAAGTTGTTCAACCCCCCACCATCACAGAGTCGTCCAACGCCCCCCACATGCTAGTCCTTCAAACCCCCAACGGCACCGTCCAAACCCAACTCTCGATGATGACATCAAACTCCGTCTTCTCCCGACAACGACAAATGCTTCCACGGCGGCGCGGGGAGCAGCGATGGCAGCGCGGGCGGAGGCGGAGGCGGTGATGTTGAGCCTGTCCTTGAGGTACTCGACAAGCTCTACGCGTCGGTAAGGGATAACTTGGAGATATCGTTGCTGAGGGCGACCACCTTCTTGGGGGAGTCAACGGCGGCAATAGGGCGTCAACGACGGAGTGCGATTAGGAGATACAATGAGTTGAGGCCTGAGGTGTTCGAAGGAGAAGAAGGCAAATAAGGCGAGAAGAAGGGCAGGGGAGGAGGATGCAATGCCGACACCGACACTGGCAGAGTTGAAGATGCCTTTGGGGGAGTTGAGGAGGCTGAGGAAGGTTGGGATCAGGTTGGACAAGAGGTTGAAGTGGGAGATTGAAGGCTGATGTGGCTGCTAATGTGGTTTGGGGGTTCAATTGACCATTCTACCCCTAAAATTTTGACGGGCATCCAAAAAATTGGACATCAGCCCGTCAATTAGTCAATTGTGCACAAATTAATGAATAGTAAGGTGAATTTTGCCAAAATTGAAATAGTAAGGTGAAATGTGCACAATCCCTCAAACTATAGGGTTTTATGTGCAAATGATCCTAATAATAATGATAATTTGTACAAATAGACGAGTTCTTTACTGCTAATGTCAATTTTGTGTCATCCAGTATTATCCATATACAGTTTATGTAATCGACATTTCAAAAATATTGAGTTAGTACTTAAAGTGGGGTTAATAGCAAAACTGTCTCATGAGATTTACACGTATTTGCACTCCGCTCCTTTTGTTTATAATTTTGGTAATAGTGTTCCTTAAGGTTGACAAAACAACTCCAAAATTGAATGATCGTTCAAATTTGAAAATAAAGTCCGCATGTGCTGTGCACATGCCATTTTGGCATGGGTAGATTGGTCATTTCCCTCCCTCGTTTCCCCTTTCTCTCTCCCACAAAAAGTGGGTTAATTTCATCTGTTTCTTCTTCTTTTCTCTGTGTTAATGGTAGAAAAATTCCAAGGATATATGCTCTTGCCACCAACTTATCATCGATTAACACCGGAACCAAAACCCAAAAATAGTCCTTATTTTGTTGATGAAGATCAGACCAGTCAATCTCCAAGACTTTACCAAAATAATCCCAAATTGCACAGCTGCTTCATAGAAATAGACCTCGGCCGGAATGTCATGTTTCCTAACCCACAAATCGACATAGAAAAGAGTTTAGGCAAGGAATACAATCAGACCAATTCCGTCTATAACTAGAACATCACCCTAGCAGAAAAGGGCATGACATAAAAAAGAAGGGAGAAAAACCAGTTCGCACTCTGAACCGCACCTTAACATGGAAGAACATAGACAATGACTCCAACTGTGAAGGCATGATATTTCTTATGGCTGTTGAAAATATTATTATTGCATTAACTTTGTCGCCAACATTAGATCCTAATTAATGATTCTTAACATGTGCATGGGGCAAATGTTAGCATCTGCCTTGCAATTCGTACGAATTTGACATTTTTAATCATTAATTTCCTACGTGTCTTTTCACTAAACTTGCGATCTTTATCTTTTGGTATCACTTTTGAATTGATTCTTATTAAATGTTATTATTCCGCAATGCTTGATTGACTTTTTTATTGGATTCTTTATTAGGATAATGTATGCCTCCTCCTATGAGTTTGACACTTATTAAACATTAACTTCTTAGAAATATTTACATTGAATTTGAAGTTTTTTTATGATACTACACCGCTATTAAACATTAAGTTCTCATAATAAACAAAGCCTATTATGGCAAACCAGACATCAAAAATAAATTATTTACTTTGTTTTAATGGAAGTAAGATTTATAATTCAAGTTTTTCTTGTAACTTCGATTCCTTCTATAACCCTTTTTAATAGTCAAGATTCACCCAAGCATGCATTAATAAAAACTAAAACTTCAATAACAATGCTAATTTGACCATCTTTACGTTGCCCTACAATTATATCAAACTCTCCAGCTTTGACGACTTAGAAAGGTTGTTTATGTAGCTCACCTTGCATGATGGATTGTATGTATTAAAGGCTTTTTGTGTCTACCATCAAAGTAATAGCTATTTGGATGTGTCAACAACAACCGTATAGATTTGAACAATATGTAACAGACAGTATATTTTAGAATTGCTAAAAAATTTTAAATTTCATTTCATTACATAATATATGCAGATAAATTGCAGAAGTGTAATATAAAAATAAGAATAATACACTCAACTCCACCCATCTATTAAAAAAAGTTAGTTTGTAAACTTTATGTAGAACTTGTTCCCTAAATGACTTTTTTTTAATCATAAAAAAACTGCAATTTATATAATCTGTCGGTATGGAGATTTAAGCTCGGAACCTTGAAATTATTCTTTAAAGGCCTTTGTCACTTCACCCACCCCTTGAGATTAAAATTTGGGCCATTAGATTAGAAATAGACCCATGTACCATTAAATTTATAAAGCTTTACTTGGAAAAAAATGTATATTATAAACTGTTTTTCGCTAGCTACTAAGTTTAAATTTGTAATCAATGACTAAGCTCACACCATCTTTTACTAATTAATTTACTATTTTTTAATAATCTAACTACAAACATCTAACATTAGGAAGCGTACGTTTGGATTTTCTAAAGCAAATAAAATGAGGCATGACTAAGCTCACACCATCTTTTACTATATTCACCGCCTTCGGTCACTAAAAGATGCTTTACTTCCTTTCACTACGAATAGGCGTACATTTAGCAATGGGCACACTCGTAAAGTATCATCTAAGAAAACTTTTTTCCTTTGTTATTTGAGAAGTTGAATAGCATAACTTTTTATGTTTTTAACTGAACTACAGAAGAGATAAAAATCATCTCTGCGAGAGAGGCGAAAATATTGCTTCCCCTTCCCCACACCACTCTCTTTTGCCTAATCCCGTCTCCATCACCACCGCCGATTTTTCAGCATGTGGTGATATGGTAATTTTAGTCTATTGTTTAGCTAGGTTCGTGGGGGATCTTGGTGGATTTAGAGAGCTGAATGGCTACTGGAACTGCGACGGTCGCACTCGATCACGTTGCAAATCCATAGTTCTGGTGTTGCAGCTCGGTTGGAAGATGTGCTCAGGGTAAGTTGTTGGATCCGCGCCGGGGGGGGAGGGGGCTCTGCAATTGGGTTGTGGTGGGTTTTTGGGAGTTGGTTTTTTGCCGTAAGTTTTGTGATTAGCCGCGCTGCCGTGGGCTAGTGTTGGGATGGTGAGTCTAGGGTTAGGTTTTGCTCTTCTAGGGTTTGTTTCCCACCACACACCCCCCCCCCCCCCCTCCCCCCCCCCCCCCCCCCTTCACACCATCTTTTACTAATTAATTTTACTTTGATTGCTCGTTAAATGGAAATGTCATCCATTTAGTTTGTCTTTTACCTTTCGGCTACTCTATTTCTCAAAACTTATCTTGCTATATATTCCTAACTTTTCTCAGGGGAAAAAAAGAACTTTTTATGTTTTAAATGGAAACCTTCTGGCAGGGTTACCGTATCACGCGCTTACATCTTCACGAATTACGTCGTCACCCAGGAACATTGTGATGGAAATGGTACATGGTATGCCATATTCTAATTGCTTCCGATGCCATAATTCGAGATACATCCGGCAAATGCGCAACAAAAAACTACAAGCTGAGCGAAGTACTTTACACACTGCAAGTTTCATTTTCAAACATAAAACTCTATAGACCATCAGCGACGCCAGGTGATACTAGCCGTCGTACTCCTCCTGAAGAAACTTATTCTCCGGGTAAAATACAGCCACGACTTGATTCCCACCAAACTTTCTTCCATTCAGTCCCAATCGAGCTTTTGAAGCACTCTCAACGTCGGTATATTCTAGGAATACCTGATAAGACAATTTCATTAGCTGAAGGTTTTGAAAATTTGGGCAAGTCCCAAATCACAATACTGCACTGGATGCTAGTACATTTGCATAGACTAACCTTTCCGACACCTGGTGATGGTTCGCCATTGGGTTTTGGGCGCGGGATGACAACATTCACTAAATTACCTGCACAATAATACCGAAAGATGAGATTTCACAGTTTCCTAGGGAAGACACTAGATAAAGAGACTCAGGTAGATCGATATAAATAGAAGGTTATGGAGTCTTCTGTATGTATGTTAAGAGGCTGATTCTGAATAGCAGAATGTGGGACTACAAAGGGCTGTAAAACAGAAAGATATTCACAAAAAGAAATCAATACATGTGCAAGAGGATTCAAACAAGAGAACAAACAAAGACTGAAATTAAAAAAAAAATCAGGAACAATGAATCCAAAATTTTACCAAATTTTCCGCATTCTGTTCTCATATCCTCCAAAATGTCTTCATAGTCTTCGTCATCTTTAAGCTCATCCTCATTAACCACTTCAGTCAAGCATAAAACCTTGGTACCCAATGGGGGAGGCTGAAACATGAGCTTCTGCAAAAAGAAAGGGTGTTAAAAATGAAAAACGCACCTGCTGTACCGTGTGATTGAAAGAAAAAGGAATAAACTCTAACCTGCAATGCAATCTGTTGCTGGGCATGCAATAATACATTCTCTTGCTCAGGCTTAGGCTGCGTTGCCCCCTGATTAGCACGCCTAACTGTAAGAGTTTTATCACCCATTTTGATTCCATTTAAAGCTGTACAAGCAATATCAGTGACTGAAAGATCCTGGTAGACACAGAATGCATAGCCTTTTGAGTTGCCTGTTTCTCGGTCCTTCACCAGATCGAAACCCCGAAGCGGCCCAAAAGACTCTAAGAGCTCCCTGATCTGAGCTTCTGTGAAATAATAGGGAAGCCCACCAACGAAAATTCTGTCAGGACCCTCAAGCCCACCAGCAGACCCCGGTGTTAACCCAACCGCAGAGAGGTTCAGGTTAGGATTAGGTTGGCTTGGACCAAGAGTAGCAGCGAGCGACGGGTTATAATCACTGGGTCTCCTGACCTTTACAGGTGCTCCCTGGACAACAACAAAAATTACTACAATGGTAAGACACTATATCAGACAACTAAATAAAGTAAAAAACACGCAAGCTTAATATCCTCCTTCCCCCATTCATTTTGCAAATTCACAAAAAAAACTCAACCCAAAGGCCTCTTGAAGATAGATCAGTGTTCTAAAAAGCGTGCCTAGGCGCAAGGCGCAACTAGGCTCACACATCGCGCCTCGCCTAGGCCTAGGCGCAGCACCTTCAATAAGGCGCGCGCCTCGTGCTCCCAGGCTCTAGGCGCATAGCGGGGCGGGAGGCGCAAAGCTAGGCGCATGAACTGTAGCCGTTCGATTTGACTTCGTGTCTTCACGTGGGCCATTGATTTCTCTTTTAGTATTTTTTTTCCTTTTTGTCTTTACCAAGTCAAAACAAACATTTTACTAAAAGATAAAACCTAGCTACAAAAATCCCCAAATCAGTTAAGCCCAACTCACGACCACAGCTCTCAGTCTCACACGGTCACACCTCGCCAATCTTCCATCCTTTGCTCCGGTCGTCGCCATCGCATCTCCAGTCTCCGCCGGCCGTCTGCTGCTCCGGCCGCCGCTTCAGCCGTGGCTATTGCTGCTACTGTTTACTCTCTCTCTCACACTAGCGTATTAGAACCATTAGGACTTGTTACTGACCGAAAGGTTTTTCATCTGTGTTTAATTTTGGGCCTAACCATTGTAAGAGTTAACTTCTTTGAACTTTGGGTTGCAAATCTCTTTTCTGTATGTCAACAGTAAGGCGCGCGCGCACCTTCAATAAGGCGCGCGCCTCGTGCTCCCAGGCTCTAGGCGCATAGCGGGGCGGGAGGCGCAAAGCTAGGCGCATGAACTGTAGCCGTTCGATTTGACTTCGTGTCTTCACGTGGGCCATTGATTTCTCTTTTAGTATTTTTTTTCCTTTTTGTCTTTACCAAGTCAAAACAAACATTTTACTAAAAGATAAAACCTAGCTACAAAAATCCCCAAATCAGTTAAGCCCAACTCACGACCACAGCTCTCAGTCTCACACGGTCACACCTCGCCAATCTTCCATCCTTTGCTCCAGTCGTCGCCATCGCATCTCCAGTCTCCGCCGGCCGTCTGCTGCTCCGGCCGCCGCTTCAGCCGTGGCTATTGCTGCTACTGTTTACTCTCTCTCTCACACTAGCGTATTAGAACCATTAGGACTTGTTACTGACCGAAAGGTTTTTCATCTGTGTTTAATTTTGGGCCTAACCATTGTAAGAGTTAACTTCTTTGAACTTTGGGTTGCAAATCTCTTTTCTGTATGTCAACAGTAAGATTTGTTTTTGTTGGAGGGCTCTCAAATATCTTAGATGGGAATATGTAAAGGGGACCCAATCTTGTATTGTACAAAATTAAGAAATAATTTTGATAAATTGTTCATTTACAGGGGGAAGAAGAGGAAGCTTCAAATTTTAATCTGTACTTTTGGGATGCTGTTTGCTTCTAAAGAACGAATAGATTGGGGTTGTAAATATGTTTACTCGCCATATTTATACATTGGTTACCTAGCATTCTTCTTAGAGCGGGTTTATCTTGCTTGTAGATGTCTCAATGCCTTAGTTGCACAATACATCTAATACGCATAGGATCAAATTTTGGTGATTGTAAAGTAGATGGTAGATGATATAGGTGCTCTTTTGCTAGGAAAGAGTTACAATGATACAAAAAGCATTATATCAATTGCCAAAATGGGAACACTTGTCTTTCCATGAAGTATATAATTATCACAATCCGAAGTAAATGAACCAAGTTATTTGAAGTTGCATGAGCAGCAGACAACGTTGTTGCCTTGGCTCTTAGCGATGATGAAGACAGTGGTGTTATGTTCACTTAGAATTTAGTTATTTGCTATTTTTCAGTTGATTTAAGACTTTTTTTTAATGTTGGAACTTGGAAGCTTGTTAAATTAGGATGTTGGTATTTGAAACTTTCTCTAGTGTTTAGAAGTTTGTTAATTGTCATATTCTGAAATTTTTTTACGTAATTTTATTGTTTTAATGCACTATTATTTATTTATTTTTATATATTTTAATATTGCGCCTTGCTTTGAAAAGGCAACGCGCCTTGCGCCTAGGCTCCAGGGACCTTGTGCGCCTTAGGTGAACCTGCGCCTTTAATAACACTGAGATAGATATAAACTTTGTCAGAGCCGAATTGACACCGCAAAGGAGATCATGAATACCTCAAAAATAATGCCATCTAAGGCCATCGCATTGCTGGCCTCCTCAACAGATCTCATCTCCACAAATGCGAACTTCTTCTCATGGTTTATATACACATTGACAACAGCATCCCCTGGGTATTTAAAAAACAAACAAAAACAGGGTTAGATTCAAAATACGACCAGTAATGCAAAAAGTAAGGAAAGCCATAAGATTACCTAGACCAGCAGTGTTTCCTCCAATTGCAGCCATCACATGGCTAAAGAAGGTTGCCACAGACTGCAATACAAATATTCAGCAATCAAGATCGCATTGTACAAAGGAAATACAAGGCGAAATAGAATAAAACTGATGTCTCAGCGATCTATTCCTGAGTGCACGAAAGAATATCAGGTTAGGATGGAGCAAGAAACCTGTTCATTTGCAGTGGGAGAGAGCCCTCCAACATAAACCCTTCGAGCATGCCTTGTAGCCTGAGAAATTGGAGTGGCAAATTAGTCGGAAAATAAAAGCCAAGACAAGAAATTGTGGGAAAAATGATGCAAATAAATCTTGCCAACCTGCTGAGTCATTGCCTGAACTGGCATAACAGGAAGAGCCCCAAACTAAAAGAAATACAACACCAGAATACAAGTTAACAGAAGGAAAGCAAAAATAATCATCTCATGTAGAAGAGGTGTAAGAAGTACCTGCCCGGTTGTCAAAGGAAACATGTTTGGAAACATCCCAGGAATGGTAGGGGTGGCTACTGGACCTGCACAGACCAAGTGAATTACATCTCAAAAAGGTGAATCATATTTCACTTGTCAGTAATAATAAGGATCAACTAACACAGATCAGCTTGCAATGATAGTTTATTAGAATTAGCAAAATTATAGGTTCTTGCTATAAAGATTGTCGAAGAGAAAAGAGAAGTACATTATATTCAAGTAGTGGAGGAAACATATGTAAAACTACCAAAACAGGCAATTCCCGGCTGAGGACGAACGATTCTTCCTTGTACATAAAGCTAGAAACGTCGGCTCACGCCCATTGTCAGCACAGTGGGCCTAGTAGCCCAACATTGCCTTCTTAGACATAAGACAAGACAAAGAACAAACAAACAAACACAAAACAGAAGACAAAACCAAAAAACTCTCTCAGTTGCAGAATATTTCACGAAGTAAACAATAAAGAAAAAAATACAGCCGGTTTAGGTGCGACGACTCTATATCACTACCACTACAGATAAAAGAACCAAGTACGCTTACCCAAATGCACCATGCATTTTGTACGAACTTTTTCCACACTATATCAAGGAAAGAAATGGCAGTTATCAAAAGATTACAATCATACAAAAACATGCCAGGTTATGTACCTGGAGCAACAACAGTAGCAGCAGCAGGAAGCGCAGAAACAGGAGGCGCCATGTCAAAACCACTGATTCTTTTGCTGCAAATACACACCATTAGTACTACGTATTGCAAAAACAAATTAAAGCAAATAAACTAATCAATACTACAGTGCGACATGCAAGTGGAACTTTTATTGAATCGTTTTACACTTTACCCAACAATATATTGGGTCAATAGAGCTATTTGAACATGCTTTCTGCATCTCATTCTTATGCAAAGTGGCAGGACCATCAATACCATGGAGGATCACATGGCATCAGCCAATAAGAGGGGTCAAACTTCATGTTCCTTTAATAAATAAGAATAAAAACTTTTAAAAAACTTTGATGTCCAAGAACTGTAAGATAATAGTATACATCTAAATATTAGAAGTAGAAAGATCTTATATTGACATTTTAACAAGCTTCCTTCGATGAACTACAGCAAACCGCCAAACCACAAAGCTTTAACAATATTAGCATGCAAGTCACATAAATCAACACGTTGGTCTGCATACAATGAATCACGTGATATCTTGCACAGAAATATTAACAAATGCACCGAAGAAATGGTCTACCAAAGAATGAACATAACATGTTACTCACATTGCAAAATGACAATAGATATGGCATATAACCATATAATTTGCGCATTAAAATGTAATTATACGATGAATAGGAAATAAACTTAATTGAATACAACAGAAGTCCACAAAACAAATAAATGGAACTTTATCAACTTATTCACAATCAGTACAATAAAAACAAAGCACAAAGATCACACATACAATCTCAAGATCCATTGTACAGGGCAAGTCACGAGCATACCTCTTAGAGCGTGAACGAGAACGAGATCTTGATCTATGCTCTGATCTACCCCTGGAGCGGGATTTGGACCCGTGTCTCCTCCTTTCCTCTCTATCCCTGTCATAATCTCTCTGCCTGCAAATAAATTAACCAATCAGTTACCAACAACACAAGAGAACATAGTTCCTACTTCAACATAGATCCACACTAATACAACAGATCATGAAGCCAAGAACTTCATGAAAATGGAGCTTTGCAACATCAAATATTAACAAAAAATCGTAATCTACACAATTAGAAGTAAACTTCTATTACCTGTCATAGTCTCGAGGCTTGTGATAATCATCATCCTCTCTATCTCTTTCTCTGCCCCGGTCCCTCCTCTCACTCCGCTCCCTGTAATGCTCCCGATCCCTGTGGTGACGATCTCGATCTCTGTCCCCTCTCTCCCTGTCCCTGTCGGGTCTGTCCCTCTCCTTATCTCGCCCTTTCTCCCTTTCCTTCTCCTTGCTCCTAGAAGAACCCCTCTCATAATCCCTTCCCTTCTCTTTCTCCCTGCTCCTAGAAGACCCTCTCTCGTAATCTCTTTCCTTCTCCTTGTCTCTGCTTCTAGAAGACTCCCTCTCACGATCAAGAGACTGCAAGCATTACAACAGTATTGTAGATAAACAAGCAAAGGCCACACAAATTTAGTATAGGAGGCATTCATTCACAGAACCATATAATATTGCAAGCAATCCCTAAATTACAGGCGGTAAACCTATATAACCCCAACTCCGTTTTCACTTGCACAATAGATAGTAGTCTAAAATTCACATCCTAAAAGGCACGGGTACTGCAAAGAATTCCTGAATCACACGCACTGAACATACAAAGCCCTAAATTGCACACGATAAACATATTAGACCCTATATTACACGCGATAAACATATAAAACCCTAGATTGATGGTGTCTGCCTTCGATTAAACGCTATTGAAAAAATAAAAAAACTGCATTGAATAACAGTAAAAAATAGCAGCATGAGCGTATGTGTATATCGAAGTACCTGAGACTTAAAATCGGCATAATCATCGGGAGCAGGCTGAGGGGAAGATCCGTAGTTGTTGTTATTGGCGTCGAAATCTTCTCCATTACCTTCATACCTTCCTCCTTCGTAGTCCGTCATCGTCGATTATCAACTGTATTTTTCTTTCTCGCTAGGGTTTGTGCATCTGATAGGAAATTCTAGGGCTTGAGCACTAGGCGTTTCGACGTATTTATACTAGGACCGACTTGACAGATCGGGTCGATAATGACCATAATGGACACGGGTTTATTTATTCCTTTATTTTTCATTTTCTCATTTCTATACTTTCCTTGTGCTAATAAGGTGACCGGTGCAATCCTCAAAACGACACGTATTATTGCACAAGATTTAATAAATTGCTAGAATAATAAAGTTCGGCGAAAAAAGCAAGGTATTTAAAACACTTTGTTAAGGTAAAAAAGTGTACATAACCGTAAGTTTGAGTATCATAACCCCCCCTAAAAGTAGCATGAAGTAATTAACCATATATCGAAGTTTTTTTCCTTTTTCAAAGAGGCAGAAGTAGCAACCATGGACCTAGCTTGTAGAAGAAGGGAAGGAAAGAGTGAATGTGATGTTGTATTTCTTACAAACGAGGGTTCCACGCCAAGAAAGTGTTAGAGAAGTGCTGATGTTACTCCAATTTGTTCTCTCTCGTTTCAATTTTTGTCACAAAAAATGATAAGGTGCCATTTTCAAGTGCCACTATTAAAGTACCCCAAAAAATCATCATGTTAATTTGGCTCAGCCTGCTTGACAGGGTTCATTCTAATGAGCTGCGTGTGAAGAGAAAGATTATAAGGGATGGTCAGTGCTTGAGATGTAAGAATCAACTTGAGACCACCAATCATATATTCAGAGAATGCCCTAAAGCCATCTATATGTGGAGGAGAATGATGTCTAGTAACCAATGGTTACAGTCTACTAATCTAACTTTGAAGGATTGGTTTTATGAAAACCTTCAAGATAAGAATAACATGTTATGTAATATTCCTTGGAGTTTTGTTTTTGCAGCTAACTTTTGGCAGATATGGAAGGATAGAAACAAGGAAAGCATCGAAGGAATTCAGCCAAATGGTGACCTAGCTTGGAAGAATACACTGGACTATGCCAAAGAAATGCAAATAGCTTTCTAGAAAAAAAAATAAAGAATCTACTACCACTCATAAGACAACTTACTGGAGTCCTTCTGTTGCAGGAAGTTTGAAGATTAACACAGATGGAAGCTGCAAGCCAGAAGAAATGGGAGGATATGGAGGCATCATAAGGAATGAAAAAGGAGAATGGAAAGGAGGTTTCTTTGGAAACCTTCCCATCTGTAACGCGCTCGAAGCAGAACTCCAGGGAATTTTGAAGGGCTTGATGTGGATCAAGGACAACAAGGTAGAAGAAGCTGAGCTTGAGACAGACTCAGAAACAGCCAAAGAGCTGTTGACTGGAGAATTACAGAGATTTCACCCTTTGGATTACTTAATTCTGGACTGCAGATTCCTTCTAAGAGCTACCAAGACTGATATTCTTCATGTTAGAAGGGAAGGAAATAGGTGTGCGGATTTCCTAGCAAAAATGGGAGCCAACCAAAGCAGAGGTTTTGAATACTTGGAACTTCCTCCGGAGGGACTGACTGCTCTCCTAGAAGATGATGCAGCTAGATTAGGCATCAATGTTTAACTTTTGTAATTTTTAATCTTCCTTTGTACCAAAAAAAAAAAAACTATTAAATTTTGGGATTTATTTATCAATTCTGGTTTGTGGTTTCAAATACATTTGAAGAGCCATGTTTGATCGTAAAAAGCATCATGTTACCCTCAACATTTTTACAAGGCTGAAGCGGTAAACCCTCCCTAATTTAATATTGAAAAATATTCCCTGCATCTTCAATTTTTATTAAAGTCACCCCTCAGTCTAGTCTATCCATAATGATCCTTTCGTTGTTTGAGCAGATACTTCTTCAATGGTACTTATATTTATTGAGGACAGTTTAAATAGATCACCCGATATTATTTCAAGATGAAGTTTTCAAGGTTTAAAAGAAATCAAACGAATAAAAATAAACCCTCATCCGTTCAACCCCCACCTTTCCCATTTTCTGATCTACAACCCAGCAGATTAAGATTGTGAAGCTGTCGATTATGCCATGTCGTCGCCACACCACATGCACCGCCAATCACCACTTCTCCACTGCACGAGAACCCTCCTGATCTACACCAGACACAAGATCGTGCGCCCAAATGATGGGGTTTCATTGTTTTTCTAATCGATTGGTTTATGATTTTCCTTTTCATTTTTTTTACCATCATATTCTTTAGTTCTTTTTTGGTTTTGTGTGTACGGTGTTGGGGGCGGTGGATTGATCTGGTGGTGTTGATAATCATGGTTGAGAGGGGGCAGAGGGTGGTTGGTATGGAAGTATTGATGGCATGGTGGGTTTGTTAGGGGAAGTGCAGCAGTGTTGGACGGTGGCGACATCGAATGTGGTGGAAACGGTGGGAGGCAGACGATGGTATCATTGGAGGCAGTGGGGGGTTGGACTGAAAACTAATTTAGGAGTCTCACGTGCATGGAAAGTTTCATTTCTGCCTTAAAAATCATGAAATGACAAATCTAGCCCTCAGTTTAACCAAAAAAACAAAAGCAGGGACAAAAATGGTGATATAGCATAATACGAGGATTATGTTTGAGAAGATAGGAGTCCAGGGAGTGATCTAAAAAAGTGGGCAAGGACGAGGGGCAAGAATAGAATTATTCTACAAATTATTTGAGAACTTCTAACTTATTTAACACCACTCACAACCATCACGCCAATTGATCCCCTCATGTTCCCCAAATCCACAGTCCATTTGCTCAGCCAATAACCTCTAGGCTAATTTGGTAGTGCAAAAGGTTCCCCAAAAGTGACTAAAAAAACTCCAACCTGTAGTTAGACCCAAAACCGGATATGGACCTAAAAAATCAACACTTAAATTAGATCTAACAGTGACTACTGATGGATGTTTACGGTGATGAATTGTTAGTGGAAGGGGTAAGCTACTCTAGTGGTGGAGATGAACATGATATGTTGTAACTAGAGTTATTTAAGGGACATGCAGATAGAAGAAGGGTAATGGTGAGGGTAGGATATGAAAAGAAAGATTGGGGGGAGAAGCCAACATGACACCGGATGAGGTGTGGCTGGACGATGTTGGACACGACATCGACAGCTACAGTTGATGGCTGGATGATGGTAATGGAGGCTTGAGGCAGGGTATGATAGTGGCGATGGTGGTGGTGTTGACATTGTTGTGGCAGCAATGACATAAGGTACATGCGAAGCTGGATTTAGAGATTTATTGGGTTTTGGAGATAAATAGAACTGTTAAAAATTGCCGATTAGGGTTTTGGAGATAAATAGAGCTGTTAAAAAAAATTTATTAGGGTTTTGGATAAGATGGAAGTTGAGATTAAGGGAAAATAAAATGGAGTGTTCAGTTAAAACCAGTTTCGAGAAGTTTAGATACATGTTTGCAATTTTATCATCTAAGTAAATGGGTTCTTCTAAGAATACCCTCTATATCAATGCCGACTTTTCTATTGGGGATTATTCCATTTAGTCTCAAATACTTGTGCTAGTTTTTTTAAATTAGTCTCTGACTCCTATTTTTGTTGCTTACAAGTTACAACCTCGAATTTACAATTCGTCTCATAATTAGTCCATATGTTTGTTTTTCCAATCAAGTTGAGGGCTAAATTCGTCACTACATGCTTTTAAGAAGAGAAATGGCACATTTTTATTTTGTTTTTAGAAGCAGGAGAATTTATTTATATCACATAACGTGGGTCACACATCGTGGGGTGACCCTCCCACATATATCATTCTGTATAAGGTGGTGCAAAAAGATCGGTTTGTGATGTCACAACTGGTAAGCACTTCGCTGATCACCCACCTTCTTTGCAAGTTGATCCGTACAAAAGTTTGTTTCCCTCTAGATATGGGAAACATGTACATGCCAAAGACGTCTAAGGAGTTCCCTGCAATCAGTAATGAGAGTGTCAAATAAAGGGGCAGGGGGAATATCATTTAATAAGTAGTGTACCACGCTCTGATCATCCGTCTCGAGGCAGATGTTCCTAAAATTTGATTCCTAAGCAAGCAGAAGACCATCGCGAACATCCCACCATTCCGCAGTGTGGCTATGAGGTGAGTGGAGTTTTTGAGAGCATCGTACGAGCCAACAGTTAAGATTATCATGAAGGATCATCGCTCCGCCAGCATTGCGAGATCAACTGTTTACACTACCATCGGTGTTGATTTTTATCCAGCCATCAGGAGGAGGGATCCATTTAATATAACCGAGGGGGGGGGGGGGGGGTAGTGATAGTATGAATGCTGTTAGTGAAGAAGGGGTAGGCTCTAGCCGCAGAACTGGCCTCACGTATGATATGCTCGCAGGTAGGAAAAGGAGTATTGAGGATAGCGAGCTGGTTTCTATAGTGCCAGATGGTGGAGAGATGGAAACCGAATAAAGTTGGCCAAGGGGTACGATGGGACTCCACTGTGGAAGGAATAGTTGATAGATAACGGGTCCAGTTTTTTAAGTTGAGTCGTTGACAGCGGGAGTATTCCCAGGTAGGAATGATTTTCTGCCAAATCCTTTGGACATAGGGGGCAAGTTCGCAAGGCGTGGTCAAGGGTCTCAGCATGTCCGTAATTATGGGGGCAGCATTTGTTAGGGAGCCAAGACAGATTTGCACGGACAGGAAGACGGGATTGGGTATATTTCCAGATAAGCGATTTTATACGGGGATGGAGGGTGAGGCTCCAAATCCATGTCCACTCACTAGGAGTGGAGATTTGTGATGTGATCATGGAATTATAACTTGACGTGACTGTGCAAGCACCTTTGTCGAACGACCAGACTAGGGAGCCCATTGCGTTGTGGTGATGAGGGAGTGGAATGTCTAGAATGTGGTTTAGGATGTTAGTAGGGACGAGGGAAGCTAAGAGGTGGTAGTTCCAAGTATTGTTGTGGATGACATCATTCACTTTCAAAAAATGGTCATTGCGCTGAAGAGGACCAATAGTGAGGTTCCTTAGGGTGCCTACCGGTAACCATCGATCATACCAGAAAGAAATATGAGTCTCATTTCCAACCTTCCAGTACATTAATTTTAAGAGACGATCTCGCGCAAGGATTATATTTTTCCAAAGAGGTGAGCCCGTCTTTTTATGATTTGCAGACCATATGGAGGCATGAGGGTAGTATTTGTTCTGAAGGACTTTGACCCAGAGGGCATTCCTATTTGACGAGAGGCGCCAAACCAGGTTCATAAACATGGCGAGGTTCATACTAGACATGTCTCTGATTCTCAGACCCCCCATAGTTTTAGGCATCGTAATAGTATTCCAAGGTATATCGTGCCATTTATGCTCATTTTCGGAGTGACCCCAAAGAAAATTTCGGCTTAACGTGTCGATTTGTTTGGTGATGGCCTGAGGAAGCAAATAAGCTTGCATCGTGTAAACGGGGATGGAGTTAAGAATTGCCTTGATAAGAGTAGTCCTACCCGCGAAGGATAGAAATTTTGTTTTCCAGGCCGCCAGCTTTTGATGAATTTTGTCCAGAATGGGAGTGAACTGATTTCTTAAAACTCGACCATGAGTAAGGGGTACACCTAAATACTCATCAAACTTGTCCGTAGCCGGAATGGCGATGAAAGTCTTAAAAAGAGGCAGATGTCTCGAGCTGTGTTTGACGAGAATAAAATTTTGGACTTGTTAACGTTAATGTGCAAATTTGCCTCTTGACTAAAGGAGTTTAGAATATAAGTAAATGAGCGACAATTTTCTTTGGTAGCCCGTCCAAACAAAAGAATGTCATCCGCAAACAAGAGATGTGAGACACCGAAGCCAGAGCGGGCCACTTTAATAAGACGAAGGATGTTAGTATTCTCTGCTTAGGCCAACGCACACGAAAGCTCATTTAAACATAGGATAAAAATGTAAGGTGACAAAGGGTCACCTTGTCTAATACCGCATGAGGATTTGAAAATTTCTGAAGGTTTCCCTCGCCATAGGACAACGTAATGGAGAGATGATATACAGTGCATGATTAATTTAATGGTTCCCCTGGGAAGCCCATGCTTTTGGAGGGTCGAGAATATGAAGTTCCAAGAGAGGTGGTCATATGCTTTTTCCAGATCTAACTTAGCCATAAAGAGACCCCCACGACCTTTTTTTTCCTGATGCAATGCAAAATTTCATTAGCAATAATAATGTTATCAGCGGCGCGCCTCCCTTGGAGAAAGCTCGTTTGATGAGGATGAATGATGGAGTCAATAAAAGGCCGGAGACAATTGACGAGGATTTTAGTAACGATTTTGTAGCTAGTGTTGCAGAGGCTAATGGGCCGAAAGTGGGAGACAACCTCCGGGTGTTGGATCTTGGGTATGAGGGAGATAAATGTTTTATTAATATCCTTCGGTATGCTGTTAGTGAGGAAACAATTTTGGACAAAACCCGAGATATCAGGGCCAAATATATCCCAATATTTTTGGAAAAGCCCCGGGTGGTACCCATCAGGCCCCGGAGCTTTGGAGGGACTCATAGAAAAAATGCACTTTTGATTTCATTATCCTAGGGAATGTCACTAAGGTGGGAGTATGCACTAGTTTCCCTGAAATGGGTCGGACAACTCCAATCAGCTGGATCCTCAAAACATTGATGAACATTGTAAATAGATTGCATGTGGTCCTTGAACATAGCTTTAATCTCTTGCTCATCAGTTATCCAATTTCCCGCCGTGTTTTTTAGGTGGTAAACATTATTTCGACGGCGGTTAAGGTGAAAAAAATGAGTATTACAATCCCCTTCACACGCCCAGTGTATTTCCGCACGAAGCTTCTAGAAGTCGTGCTCTTGTGCTAACAAGGAGTGAAATTGATCATGTAACTTATCCTCAAGTCTAACCAAGAAGGGGGAATATTTGATGGCCAGGCTTCTCTGGATACCCACCAAGCGGGCGAGAATTATACTCTTATTTTTTTCAATGTCCCCAAAGGTGCATTTTTTCCAATGTCCCCAAAGGTGCATTTTTTCCAATTCAAGAGGCAGTCAGATAGGAGATTTAACTTAAAGGGCAGATTTACATTTGAATATGAGGTAGCGTGCCAGAAGTTGGCGATAGTAGACTTAAGGGATGGGTGCTGGAACCAAGTTGTATTTTATGTTTGTGTGTTTCAAACCACTTGAGTGGAATGGGACCCACAACCCCTTATTTTATGGGTCAAAAGAAGTCTGCCAAAGGCAGGCTTTACCTGCACGCCCCGTGGGCACCTGCTGCTCCAATATTATTGTAAACGGATTTATATCCAACATTCTAAAAGGTTGTTTTGCGCCCCCGGAACCAGTGGCTCGATGCGATGGGCTTCACGGCACGCAACCTCCAGGATTAGACTATAGTCTTAACTCTGTTTGCACGCACTTGCAAATGAGTCTCACGAACGACCCTCTTGACTATCCTCTTCCACGACTCAATTGATATCAAAATATAATGACACTAAAATCCAAATAGTGTACAACATAATTTTGGTCTGAACATGTGTGTGCTTCGGGTGTGTCAATACTGTGTGAATATGTGATGTGGTGTGTGTATTGTGTGTTATTTCTGTGATGTAGTTGTATGAATATGTGAGGCCGAATGGCCTTTATTTATGAGAGAATTTCTTGCGGCCAAAGGAAGAAAAAGAGAGAAGTGGCAGGCTGCCACCGCCCAAGAAAAGCAATAGCAGAGGTATGGCCTCTCACCGACCAAAAAGAAGAAGAATGGGGAAGCAGGCAGAGAGAGCTTGTGCGTGGGAAAATAATGTGTTGCTCTTGTGTTCTTCTGTTGGCCGAAACCCACATATATATAAAGGGAAAAGGTGGGCAGCTTGCTACGCACGTAACGTTCCCCAAGTTAATTTATACTCCAACCATCACCTTGTTTGTCGACAAGACTGCCTGGACTTAGTCTTATCCCGGTGGCACCCCCTTTTTAATTAGCACCATCGATACCATCACACCGACATGGCCACCACCGCCATCATAACCATCAACAAACACACATCGGATGCACCACCAACGCCATCAACACCACCGCCACACCAGCTTTAACCACCATAATTAATAAACCTGCAATTGCCCCACAGCCAAACCCATAACCACCATCACCACTGACTGCTAAATCACCACCACAAACCTAAATAGCCTACCACGACAAATCGTCCACTCACCACCAATTGCCACATCCACAGCCACTGATTGCCTCTTCCACCATGAACCCCCACAACCCACCACCACCGATCGCCACAGCCACAATCACCAATCTCACCCATTTGATCTCTTCAAGGCTACCACCACTTGCAGCTAGCTGCCTCCACTCTTCCTCGCCACCGCCTTCGATGACACGTCCACTACTGTCAACACATCATCCCACCCTTTGTTGCCACCATCCAACCCTAACTCACACCGTCGTCGCGAGTGTGGTGGGACTTTAAGGAGAATATTGTCGACGGATAAGGCAATAGAGAGGAAATCCTTTGTGAGGCCGAGAAGAGGTCGGCGATGGCAAAATCTCAAAGGCGGAGCTTCTAGAGTGGTGGTAGATTTGCTTGTACGTCTGTGGTGGTGGCCCGTTCATGGTGGCACTTTAATATGTATGGTAGTGATGGTCATATATCCGACGGGCAAAGACTGCGTATTGCTAGGTGATGGGCCAAATGACAGTGTTGGGTGCAGCTGTTAGTGGCGGTATGTTGATCGGAGATGAAAAAGAAAGCGTAGGAAGAAGGGCACAATTTAGAATGACAAGAATACCCTTAACAAAGAGACCAATATAGAGACGTGACATAGTTTATTGGGTGAGTATTTAAACCGTTGAAACCGAACCAACCAATCCGTTTATTTTCAAACCGATCTAAAAATCAATCGGTTTGATTTTTTTTTCCAAACCGTACATTCGGTTGGTCCGAATTTTTTTGAAACCGCATAAACCGAACCAACCGTATATAATATAGCATATATATATTTTTTAATCTAATCCTAGTTATTTTTATTAACCCTAGTTATCTAAGCACTCATATAAAATGGGATAAACCCAAAATTCCTTAACGTAACACACATTTTTCACTTGCCACCTACATCTCACTAAATGTTATTAATTATGATAAAAGCATTCAGTTTTTTTGGAGCTTATTAGTATGTATAAATTATTAATTTTTGGGCCTATAGTTGCCTAAAATTGAGTTTGGCCAAAACCGATTAAACTGTCCAAACTGAACTGTTCAATCCGTTCAACCCATAGAAACCGAACCGTTCAACTACGGTTCGATTTTTTTTTTTTTTTTCAAACCGAGGCTGGTCGATTCGGTTTGATATTCAGCCTCTAAACCGAACCGTGCTCACCCCTATAGTTCAAGGACGCAGGTAACAAATATAGGACTTGATGGACTAATTAAAAAACAGCTAAAGTACATAAGACTAAAAATGAAATTATCCCTTCATTGAAATAAAAGAGGCAAGGAGGAGTGGTTGACATAGGCTGGAAGGGTGAATGACATTAATAAAAGAGTGAATCTTGGGTTTAAGGTGCAAAGTCGTTAGAAGTGATACAAGGGTGTAATAGTAATATGATGTAAGAATTTTCAAAGGTAATCAGCTTACGAATCTTTTCGCACCGAGTTAAAATATTATAACTGACCATAATATTATCGACATATTCTATAGAGGGACAATGATAATACATAACGGTGAATAAGTAACCTCACCTTCAAACTGATACGATCTAATTTGCTTAATCGAAAAGAAAAATGCCAATTACCAACCCCGTTACATGTTTCTTCGGTAGTATCCTTCTTCGGTAGTAGAGGAGTTGTTGGGCGCGGGGGCGGGGGCGCATTTTTCAACAGGTAAAAGTAGTGGTTTTTAAAAACCACCCATACTCCCACTTAAGTCAATATACTGAGCAAAACTGGTCATTTAGACGTAAAAAATTGACCATTTTAGTAGTAAAAATCCATGCATTCGGTCTTGCTTCAGTAATGTAATCAATGAATGCACTATCAAATTTTGCTACACATGAAACACCAAGATCACTTAAACTGGTATTAGTTGAACTCATCTCTCCAGTATCAGTGCATTTCCTCATTACTTCTACTAAAAAATCTGGAGTGATACTCAACCTCGTAATTAATTTCCGCTGAACCCATCAAAGAGCAAATCCCCAAGCTTGGTTTTCAAGCTAATATGCTCATATTGAGGAGCACATGCCCTAATCATTCCTGCCTTATCCTCTTCTCTACCTATAGCATCACCTGCCATCTCCATTGGAAACAGTGAAGAAGAGCGTCAATTCAGGTCAACCACCATAGATTATGAAGAAAAGAATATATCCTTAACAAGAGATTGCTTCTAAGTACGATAGCAAGAAAGAAGCAATGTAAATGGTTAGGCAATAAATCTCACCCCCAAACTACTCTATAAATACTGGTGTAGAGACATCTACAGTGACAAAGCCCTAGGAACAAAGCAGCGGAAAAAATTCAGCCCCTCCCACGTGTATGACTTTTTCTTTATTTACTTGTTTCTTATTACATCACTTACTTAAGGTAACAAGACAAATAACGTGCACATTTCAGCTAGCAAAGCTACATCGAAAATGCTCGGACGTGGGTATTGGCTCAGTCCATGAACCAAGAACATGGTACAATGCCACAATGGTGGGGTATCCATGAGGTTATTTGGTGCCTAAAACAGTAGATAAGCTACCGCAAATATGTCGATGAAAAGAATCAAAATGACAAAAACGAAAATTGATCAGGATGATAATTTATACGGCTTACATATGTCATGTGTACGCCGCCCTTTTTTATTTTGGTTAATATTGCTTGTCGTAAGAAATGGAAAGTACAATACCTGGCTATAGTTTCTGGCAACAAAGCACAAAGCCGACATACCACCCCCAGCATGATAAACAGAAATGCTGTTAGCAACCAGTCACAGAGAATTAAGGCCTGAAATGGTGCCTGAAACCAGCAAAAGAAGCAGTGCCAATAAAAAATTAGCCATATTCAATGCAAATACCCTGACATAAATGATCAATTGCAAACAACCATGCTTTTCAGTTCTGAAAGATGAAGTAAGGATCACAATTTCCAACAATCAGACAATTTCCAACAATCAGAATGGCTGAAGCACCATATTCCATCATGATCACCTCTCTTGCCTTTTTTTTCCCTTTACATCAATCATAAGTTTGTTGCTCTCAAACAAGGGGATCCTTCCATGCAAGTGCATATTATGTCTCTATCGTATTCACGAGTAGTTTTAACGTCGATAATGTAAAACTTTCAAACACCGAGAGTACTTGCGTCTATTATACTGCTGCTTGGCAGAAGCCATTTTGATTTTGGTATTTCCGAAAGTCTATTCACATGTTTTTCGAAAAAAATATTGAATCATAGAGCCTACCATTGATCCTGCACTCACTTAATTAGCAGGGGAGGTTAATTGGTATCATTAGGCCTTCCCCCCATGGCGTAGCCTAGCAATTGGACGGACCAGACGTGGAGCCAAAAATCTTTTATAAGGTGGGCACCAAGGTTTTGAAAGTGCCTTCACGTATTCAGTTCAAAAAGAGATTAAAAATGAAGCTTACAATGTCGTTAGGAAAAATAAGAACCGCATTCTATATTCTGTACTAGCACTCTACTTTGGACATTGAAATCATTAAATTGTTCTCCAAAGGAATAGACGTTTAATATAGATCTACAGCAAGAAAAGAGAAAAAACAAAGTTGGAAGTATAAGAGCTTATTTTATTATTTTTCGTAGGAGTAATTTTTATGTTCTGAATTCAGAACAATGGCTTCAAAAAATATTCTCAGTAAATTCTGAAAGAGGCACCAAGTAACAAAACCATAAAAAAAATAACTTCTTGCCGGGGAGATGGGGCATGCCCACAGTGCTCCCCCCTTCCTCCGCCACTGAATTGGACCTCCCACGATATTAGTCATAGATAATGTCATCCCTTCACCGCAAGTCAAAGCTATTTTGGGTTATGCCTGGGGGTGTTTAGTTTCCTCAATTATGATGCATAACTAATCATCTCAAGTAGTCTCGAGCAGCGAGGTGCAGCACTTGCAAACAAAATTCAAAGAAGTGGAAAGTCAACAGTGAAGCAACATAGCGGAATGAGTAATTTTTAGCCTCTTTCCAGCAAGTATGTTTTTAGACACTAATACTGGCCAAGGGCCGCAAAACCCATATACTTAAAAGGGAAGATAATGAGTAGTAATCAATCCTTCCTGTGAAAAAGTAGTTTGAGAGGCTTATAAAGCATCAGAAATTAATTTTGCTTATGAACCCACATTGCAAACATGTGTGCAGTAGTGGACAATACTGGCCATGTAAGTTGATATCTTACTGTAGTACCTTGAGATGTCACTTGTGGCGAACAGGCAAGTACTTAAACCTTACTTATTTCCATCACCGCTTTTCAGGACCCAAGCGGAACCTTGGTATACACACAGGTCATTCAAAACCTACGAAGTTGGAAACAAACATATTTAGTACCAGAAAGAAAGTACTTGACATAAGAACTAAGACACCTTAAGGCCATCTGTAAGCTATTCTTGTCAATGACAACCCGTTGCATATAAAAATCAAATTCTGTTATACAAAGTAGGATCTAGTGTACCATCTTGTGGGTTCATTAGTGTAAAATGTGACAACAGGAAGAATAATAAAAAAAAAGGAGTTGCATGCATCTACTCCGTAATCAAGAAAACTAGCACACCATGTGATAGCCATATGACCTACTAGAAAAGCAAAAAGATCAGACATTTCTAAATCCTATCAACCCTATTCTGTGATGGAAATTTAAAAACATTAAGCAAACATCTTGATGTAACTTCGCTCCATCTTTATAACTCCACACATAGTCGCCTTGAACAAACCTCTTCCAAGATAATTTACGCACTTTAGCCACAAAAACCAAACATTTTCTACCTGTCTCATTCTTTTAGCCAAAATCACCATCGATGCTAGCCTCAAATGTCTTCAAATATCATGGTCCCTAACAATATGCCAAAACATAAATCTAGAAACAAACACTATCTATAAGGAAGGAACCAACTACATGGGCTAGATTAGTAAGGCTTACGAAGTCTAAAACTAGTTCTTAACAATCTAGAACTACACCAAACAAATATTTTAATCTATTTATCAGAACTTAGTTTACAATTATCTCCTTTGAGAACACAACATTCAACAATATCAGCATCACAATGCATAACTTTACAGAATAAATTCTATACCTTTGTCTACGCTATGAATAATAGTTGAAGCGTGGAATATTTTCATGCAAATAAATTTCCACACCTACATATTGTCAAACAATAGAATAAATTTCTACACCTACATAAGTTTTTCAGTATTTCCAGTATGTGTGTGAGAACTACCTCCGAAAAAGACTGGAAGGTCTAAATCGAGTTGCCATCTTATTTTTCAAGGTTAATCAAATTATTGACAAAGGAAAACAAGAAAACCCTAAAATCGATTCTGGATTGTCCAATTTAAGCTTCTAATGCGAAACCGGAGATTCGGTTACAGGGACTAATTTATATGCCAAGAAGGTGTTAGGCATCCCGTCATACCGTAAACAGTCTCTAACTTGTTTATTGTCATTTTTCAGTTTTTTGTCCCACAACATGAATACGCAAAACAAACCAAAACTACGTTTGGTTTGAATTCGACATCAAGAGTTGAATGGCCTATGTACGCGACAGGATAAGTAAGGATCAAAACCTCGTGGTTCAACGGACCCTAAGGGAGGCCACCTAAATCTCGGTCTGTATATTTTAGAGACCTAATTCAATGCAACTTCTTTTAGTTGATTACTTTTAGAAGTCTTTTTTTAGCAACTCTAGAACTCTTTCTTTAGCAACTCTTCTAGTTGTTTTAGAAATCTAATTGAAATAGAAGTCTAAACCTCGCCGAATTCTAGATAAAAAAAAAATCTCTTCAGAATAGACTTCTGATCATACCCAATTTCTTCTAATGTCAGAGCTCCTTTTCAACTCTAATCTTATATTTATTGCAGACTGAAACTTGGTCGCAGGAAGGGAAAATCTAATTCTAGACTCCGCGAAACCATTCTACAAAAACCTAAAAGAAGAAATGTTAAAAAAAAAAAAATACCTCTTGATTTGGACTGCCTGATCGATGACGCCACAACACAACGAAGTGGCTTATGGCTTCCCTAGTCTACTTCTCTCTTTTTCTTGCTAGTCTAGTTTTACAGAATTTCTACGGCCTTTTCTGAGGAGAATTTTACCTCTAACAGACTGTCATTTTGAGGCAGCCACAAGGCCTTTATATAAAGGTCAGGAAGCAGTGAAAATGCAAGAGGAGACCATCTGGTCGTGCCTATCACTTCTACGAGATAAGACTGAAATAGGCTGAAGGAGTCCACATTGCCCTTACCGACCGGTCCATATATAGCCACCAACTTACCGGCCGTTATCTTCACTCAAATGATGCATTTTTAACCAACTCTAGGGGTAAAAGGACACCTATTGAGATAACCCACACAGATTAATCTGAATTCAGGACAAACCAACAAATCTAATCGGAATCAACCACTAGACTACCTGTCTTATCTAGAGTTTGACTCGGGCTGAAATAGGCTGAAGGAGTCCACATTGCCCTTACCGACCGGTCCATATATAGCCACCAACTTACCGGCCGTTATCTTCACTCAAATGATGCGTTTTTAACCAACTCTAGGGGTAAAAGGACACCTATTGAGATAACCCACACGGATTAATCTGAATTCAGGACAAACCAACAAATCTAATCGGAATCAACCACTAGACTACCTGTCTTATCTAGAGTTTGACTCGGGCTAAGCCCAGACTGAATGGACCAACTAACTGGATTCGACCACCTAAACTGCGCTAACTGGACTGGACATAGCTAATTAAGCCTACTATTATTGTTAAGCTAGGGCTAAGTGGACTCTGCTATTACTATTAAGCCTAGACCAAACAATAATAAAAGCCTGATAAATATATAAAACAAAGCGTACAAAAATGTGGTGTCTACTGTACACCTTGAATCAATTAAAACCTCTTGCAGAGTGACGCTAACTAGATATCAAGTTGCCTAATTGAAACCTAAACCAATTCAAATGCTTTTGTGAATTGCCATACAATCGACTGCTATAGTTGTTTCTTTTTTACTTCTTAAACAAATCATATTGGTAGATGTTTAAGACAAAAATTCCTGCTTAATCTGAAGTTCTTTTGCAAGACTTCTTCGCCAACAGCTCATGGTTGAATTGCATCCACTGGAATCACCACTACACAATTAAGTTATTTTTTTTTGGCAATTATATTTTTATCTATGAGCCGAAAGAAAAAAGTTTTGTCCAATCTCTTTATTCTCACACATTGTCTCATGTAATTATTTCTTGGGTTCAGCCATGTTGCTGATCAGAAATTGTTGGTACTGGTGAACAAACTAAAAACACGTTCGATCAACAAATAGTTGTTTCGTGTATTCTTTCCACCTTTAGTGACCAACCAGAAAACAACCGAGATATTAGTCTTCTACATCAGTGCTTATTTGATGGTCAGAAAGAAATAAGAGATTACTTTTTTGTCACAACTAGAACTAATCATCATTATCGAAGCATTTGTCCCAAAGTAGTTGGGGTCAGCTTCACGAATTCTATTCTTCCACTAACCCCCCTGTCAAATCAAATGTTTAGAGATAAACCCGAGCAATCAAGTCTTTTCTACTTCATCTTCCCAAGTTATCCTGGTTCACCCCTACCTCATCTTGCCCCACCACTTTGCAAAAACACTTCTTCTTAAAGGGGCATCTAAGGGCCTGTGTCGGATAGGAACAAACTAAATCAAGCGATGTTCTTCCATCTTTTTCCCAATCGAGGGCACCCCGACTTTGTTGCGGATATCCACATTTCTTTTTCTATCCCTCCTTTTGTACTATGCATCTGCCTAAGCATTCGCATTTCGGCTACACTTATCTTGTGTGTGTGGTGTTTCTTGTTGCCCAACATTCTGAACCATACAACATAGTTGGCCTCACTGCAAACCTATAAAAGTCTCCCCTAAACTGGAATGTTGTAATAACTCAACACCCCACGCACAAATCTCCATTTTTTCCAGCCTATCCTTATTTATACTATTGATAAATCCTCGTCAACCTCTATCCGTAATCCAAATACCTAAGGATATGTTTCATGGTACTTGTTGACCATCCATATTTACCTACTCTCTCCCCGAACCTCAACCTAGTTGTACTAAAACCGCATTCTAAGTACTATCTTTGTCTAAAATATCAATCAGGGGAGGCGGATTAAATCACACCCCTAAACGAGGATTGAATCAACTCATCCAAGCCTAAACGCTTGAAAGGGAGGGAGAAAGATGTTTTTTTTTTTTTTTTTTGGGGGGGGGGGATTACTCACACAAAGAAACTCTCATTATCAATCGCAATAATCTGAGATGGGATTACAGCTGCTTATATAGAAAAATTCTAGAACCTTACTCTAAGCTAAAATACTAAAGTACCCCTAATGTAACCCTATTCCACCCTTAAATCATCATATATATAATGTCCAAACAGTACTGCTGCATCATTCTCCCCGTCATTGAGAGAAACTCGTCCTCAAGTTTTTAATTGTGAGAGAACTAAAAGCCTTAGAACAGCTATTTACAAGCCCTGTATATTCCAAATTGAAGTGATATAACATAGCGGTGATGGTTGGAAGTAACAAGGATAGCAACAAGTGGTTCGTGACTTGAATTGGATCAAACTAATAAACTCAATGTTATGGACATTTTGCATGTTGATGACAATCCCCTTTGAAGCTTCAATGGTCTTCAGACAATCTGGTCCAGCTTTAATATTGTCATCCGCGCACCTTAGTTGTGAAACATTGATAAGCTTGTTTAATTGGTTAACACTTGCTTAATTTGATCAAGTATTTGTAATTCGAAAATGTGCATAACAGAGAGGAAGTAAAAATTTATACATTCTCAATCCCTCTTTTCCCCTGGATCTTAGGTCCTTTTTGGCTTCTCATCTGGTGTCTTACAAAGTGGGCTGTGGATAAAGCTATTAGAAACTAAATCTGGAACTTTAAGTAAGTACCTAGGCTGAATTGGACTTCAATAAAATCTGGGCTAGGTTTTTGGTGACAAAGTGAGCTAACTATTGATCTAGGGTTTTAGCTTCTAAAAGAGAAGTACATGGTCATAATAAAGTAGGCGAACTATCAATCTTAGCATCTGTAGTCGATGATGAAGCATTTTTTATTACATATTCGTAATAAAACAGTCTAAAAGGGACCAACACTGGCTTGAACGTACAAACTGACATATTTTTCATTGCGAACATAAGAGTGAAGGCAGCCCAGGTAGTAGGGCCTCGAGAAAGAATGACATGCTTTTAACACAAGTCAAATTAAGATATTCTGACCTTCTGAATTTCGTTGGGAGTTATATCCCTTTTAAGTTGCATCTTCGCAACGTCAATGATTTCAGCCTTTTTAAGCTTTGCTTTAGGTCCTCGAACAATAAGAAGATCAATAACAATTCCCCTGAAAAATGGGAACACCACCATTAATCTTACGCACAAGCTCACTTATCTGGAGAATTAAAGATAGAGGACAAGAAAAACCTCAATTGATCATATTGTGGGTGGTCTGGCGACGACTTTGATACATAGACGCCATAAATTTCTCTAGCAACTGTGGTGATGACTTCTCGGAGCTGCTCAGGATGAGCGTCGACAACATTTACTGCGGCTATTGCCTCTCTAGCTATTCCTTTTCGATGATTAGATTCAGATACAGCCATTTCCCGTAAACGTTGGCAAATATGTTCAGATCTGCAAAAACACAAGACATGTAAGTGCCTTTTGGTGTTACTTTGATCTCTGAAGGAACTTTTGGTCTAAAGTCTGGAAATAACATATGCAAAACCAGAAATTGTCCAATAGGTATTCGGATATAATAATTGAGGTGCACCTGAAGTGCACAAAGTTTTCAAAGCTGAGGTTGAACATGCCATTGGCAAGTAAAATCATGCAAAATTTACGACTGAAGAAAGTATCACTAACCAAAAATGGAACAAAACTCTCCCTGCCTATTCTAGTAGTCAATGAGTGAACGGACTACTAGCGCAGCCCCAGAAGCCCAAAAAGCTTGGGGGCTGGATAGTCAAGAGTGAGCGAATGACTCAGTGATGCTCTCCTAGAGTCTGAAGCTGTCTCCTTTAATTCACTTACAGTTCTAAAAGGAGCTCTTCTTCTAACGAAGGCCGCTATTCCTTCATAGGAATAGACTAAGGCCATGCCCTTCGTCGCTCTTCGCTTCAGAAGCGAACAGCTCATGATTTTTTAGTAAGATTTTGTTTTTTATCCAGAGTGTGGCCTAACCTAACCCTAAGGATAAAGGTAGAGCTAAGGATATACGCTGGGATAGAGAGATTAGGGAATATGTGAGCAAGCCAGGGAGGGAAGCAAGCTGAGTTCAGCATATCTTATCTGTCCCTCCTCCCTCCCTCCCCTCCCTTCCCCACCTCTCTCCCCTCACTCACCCTACCCTCCCTCTCTCTCACACGCACAGCCACCCACACACAAACAGACAAGACATTTCCAAAATAAAAAAAATGCAGCTATATAACTATTAAGTGTGATAAGGGAAGGATTTTCCATTTAAGACTACATCTCGCTGTTAATTTTCAGGGTTTAGGTTCCTCTCTCTCACACACACACGCATACAAACACACACACACACATGCACGCGCACACACAGCCACCCACACAGAAACAGGCAGACATTTCCAAAATAAAAAAGTGCAGCTATATAACTATTAAGTGTGATAAGGGAAGGACTTTCCATTTAATACTATATCTCCCTGTTAATTTTCTGGGCACGAGAGCAATATTATCAATAATGTCACACTTCAATTACATTCCTACCCCCAGTACCAAGTGAACTGACCTTAGCAATCTATTACTTTCGCCCCTCTCTACCAACAGAAGGATGTACATTTCACATCATCCAATATACATTAGCATTTAACGTGTTACATTGCACTTTCCTCACATTGCAAGGGTTAACGTCTAGTTAGTATTGTAAAACCATATCATCGCCAAGGCCACTCGTACTAATGACACCACCATCAACAAAGTGGTTCTTCCACGTGTGAACAAAAATGCTATACAGTCTAACTCCATCTCTATCCAACCAGCAGACCAACATCTCTGACCGGCCACAACAAACATTTTCCCATCAACCCCTGTTATTGAACAGTAAAAACACCATCCATGGCCGCCTAGTTCCAATAAGCCTTTGCGGATCATGATTCATGACTACCGCCTCTTTGCTCACCACTAGACTAAACACCGGTTCTAATTGACCCTTCTTTCATAGGTCCACGATGAAGGAAAAAAGAAAGATGGGCAGCTATATACCGGGAATCTATGCTCAGCCGTCATCTCGTATTGAAAAGAAAAACTGTACCATATCAGACCAGTTGCATTTATTGCTAAATAAAAGGCACAGGAGAGAAAACTGTGTGCGAGTCCAATCTTATAAAAAAAATTGAATCTCGGTCAAATACGCAAGGTTTGGCATTTTACAGGTAAAATCTTGAACTTCTATACAAAATGAAATATTAATCAGCCAATCAATAACAATAACGGACAAAAGTGAGCAAGATGCTAAAAGATGACAGACAATAATCTCACCTGCAAACCTTGTGAGTTTGGAAAAGTTTCTGAAGGGCCTTTAATAGAGCTTCTCGAGATTCATCTGACATTAGAGTCCCAGCAGATGATCCATTTAAAGTCCTTATCGCTGCTTTGTTAAAATTTGTTGATGCTGCAGCCTTTTCAGACACACTCGGCTTTGAATCAATCTTACCAACAGACCTTTTCCGTCCTTTGAAATAAAAATCAATTATCGGTTTCTCCAAATGTTGCCAAGCTTGTTCTTGTTCCTTGACTATATGAGGATGAAGTTTAATAAATGACGTATCTGGAGGCTCTTTAAACTTCCAATGACAGAAGGAAGGTCTTTTAACAGCTAAGACTTTTAGCACGTCTTCCATAGCTTTTGGAGGATCTTTGGGCAATTGTGCATCACGAATAACAGAATTCTTGCTAAACAACAAGAGTATGTAATCTCTGTCCGTAAACTCGTTTTCTTCTTTTCCATATAGCAGTGAACTTTTTGGAACCCATAAGCCTTGAACTAAATGAGCAAGCTTCTTCAGGATTCCTAAAACAACTTCAACGGGTTGATCAGGAGCGAGGTCCATAAGAGCTTCGAATCGACGGAGAGGCTTCCCCTGTCAAGACATTTTTTTGATAAGCGATAATCATAACAAGAAGCAATTTGAAATATTTACTTCATCTTCTAGATTATACATGGGACAATAAAAATGAGACTCGCATCCATACTTCCAAGTATAACTCGAATGGGTTGTACGCGACAAATTTCTAAGCAGTATGAAGGGATAAATAGATTTAATGAGTGGAATGTATCTCCTCTGGCAACTGCAGTTGCACTAGGAAGGAGCCAAAGGGAGGCAAACCTATTCAAACAGGGAGTATGCACCCAAAACATAAATAACGAACTAACGAAGCAAAGGAAGCAAAGAGAGAGAGGACCAGGGTAAGGTCATAAGCCCCCATGGTATAGCATCCACAAGAGTCCCTACAAGGCAGCCCCAAAACAAACTCACCCGAATAAAGTTGCAAATGCCATAGTCGAAGCACAGAAGTCCACCTCAAACCAGAAGAAAGGAAGCTCAAGGACAAAACTCGAAGGAGGAGCAATGGGAGATCAACTCCATCAAAGCTACGTTGACTCCTCTGCTTCTAAATAGTCCACAATAGACACAATGGCGACCCTCAACCAACAAGGCAACTCGTGGGCATACTCATCCCACCCCATCCATATATAACATACCCACCACAATGTTTTATGACCCATGGACCCCTCATCAAGAACAGTCGCCAAATCACAAACCTTCTTATTACGCTAGAACACATTGAAAGAAGGTGACAGTTGAGAAGGGAGTGGAAATCAGGGAAGTAGGAGGAAGAAGGTGGGCCATGGAGCTGAAATCGGATTCAAATATCAACGTCCAGTCAGTTCTGGCTATACAAAAAATGCAGGCTGAAGTGGCGGATCACTAAAAGCAACACAAGAAGTAACGGAATTCATTTGAGCGAAGGAAGAAGTGAATCAATCAGAATAGAGACAGGGAGGTAATTCAATTGATAGATTATTAAGCCAGCAATCAGAAAGCAGAAGATTAGTACAACTCTTCCACCAATAGAAAGACTCTTACGGGGCAGCCCGACAATGACACAGAAAAAAAATTATCAGAGAAAGAATCTTTCAATAATCCGACCAGAGAAACAAGTATACACCAGACATTTTAAGCCACCTCAAATGCGAAAGCAAATGATCCAATAATTCCCCCAAGTGTTTCGCACATAACATACCAACTGGGCAAGATCTGGCCCTCCTCCGTAATGCAAAGAAACTACTCGAAATACTCCTCCAAGGGAAGTTCGCATCCAGCCTCCCTATCCTGGCAAAAGAGGTTCCTTAGGATATCTACACAACCCTACACCCAGCAGCACTTGATTAAGTTATTGAAGATCCTTCAATTACAAACCATTGCCTTACTAAGGAGAACAGCCTATGGTTGCACGCCACTAATTAGCACTAGCATCAAATCATACCCTGCGCAACGCATTGATGAAGTTTTCAACTGCATGGAGAGAAGCATGAAGTTTTCAACTCGCATGTCGGAGAGAATCAAGAAAAATTTATTGCTCACATTAATAATGATGCATAGTTAGATATCAAAAAGGCTGGAAGGTGATTTGTTAATGAGTGGCTTTGATTAGGTCCCCTTTTTCTTTTCTTGAGTACAAAACCAGGGTCTCCCTGCTTTAGGTCTTTTTTCCTATGACTCTGTACTTAAAGAATATAACGTAAGTACCATGAATAACAACTGCTGCAGTATTTTGATATATGAATGCCACAAGATCTCATGTTTGGAGGATTTGCTTCTGCTTTAAATTCAGCGAGAAAAGTGTGCATGCTAAAAAATTACCTTTTTCATTTCTTCTTTGGCAAACAATATAAATCAACGTACTACATGTTAGCCTTAACTACTTAATCTATATTTCAAAATCACCTTAAGAACTGATTCGTTTCTTGACAGTTGACTAGTGGGTTGTAGCCACTTCGTTTTAGGTTAACCTAACTTTGCTTGAAGACAGAGAAATGAACCATCCTCTTTTTTCTTTTTCTCATTTTTTTACTTTTTCTGTGTAAATTCTTGAGATGGCACGAATCAATTCTTGGTCTTAAATCTAATTGTTTCTTTAGAAAATACATTATCGTAAAATGTGCAAAATGTTTCTGACCTTTTGGCAATAAATTCGAGAACATAGGTTCAAATCCAGTCTGGTAAGAATGGTTCATGGTGCGACAGGTTCTTCCTTCATTCTAAGCAATGGCTAACGTTAAGGTATTAAAGCCTACCTCAGTAATTATTAATACTCCTATCTCTTGATATCTATACATTTTTAGGCCACAAATATCGGTCATCGATCATTTTTGCTGGCTTAAAAACCACCAAGGAGGTTTCACTGTTGTTTTCCTTGGAGTAGTTTCAATGCAAGAAAGACTTTCGGATCTTTGAGGTAGCTGAGAGAGACGAAAATTGAATATATGTGAGCGCCTCGTATGAGCCACCTTATGGGACCCTAAAACAGCTTTACGCGTAACAGTAAATTCCCCACTTCTGCCACCAATTTTAATCCTTTATGACATATATACCTATATAAATAGCACTGGACCAGGGAAGAAATAATGCAGATAATCAACTAATGATCAAGAAAGTACGTTGCCAAATATATATAGGGTCAAATATTTGTCATCAAAATATTCATAACGACAAGCCAGAGTCACGAACCTCAAGAAGCCAAGTTCTATATCGATCTTCCAGTGGCAATAATTTCAATTTCCTGAAAACACCTAAAAGTGTTACTTGGAGTCTTCATGTCGAGAAACTTGAAGCAAGATGATATAACATATCAGATTCCAGCCAAGCAATTAGAAACTAGTATTAAGCACTATCGTTCAGTCACATAGGCATCTAAAATCGAATGAAATTTAGAACTTCATAACTACAGGATCTCCTCAATTAAAAAAGTTATGCGTGAAACCGAAATATGTAAAAAAAGTATGAGAAACCAAAAGGGTGGCTATACCTTACAGGAGGACATTTGTGTCCGATGTTATTTGAAGTGCCAGGACACAAGGAATTGATATAATCATACCTTTAGATTGAAACAAGAATGTTAATGAGCCAGAAACATAATACATGCTGCAAGGTTAAATGAATCGTGAACATTCAACAATGAAACAGGCTTGCGACATTGGTTGAAACAGTTTATAGAAAGGCATACTGGCACATTGAAAACCCTATTTGAGAGCCTTCTTGAGCCACCATATTTCGCAAATATCTGGCTGAAATATCACTATTTGCACCATGATACTTGAGTGGAACCCAACCCTGAAAGACGAAACAAGAAAAAATATAATTTACCGAACAGTAAAAATGGTAAACAAAGAAGTAGCACCATATAGGTAATTGGACAAGTTCTATTCGGGTTCACCAAACAACTGACAGATCTTTTCTCAATTATTTCCGCAAAAGAAAACTGCAAACTCCATAGAACACAGCAAAAGAATCACTGAAAAGTCGTTCTAGATGCCATGGCAACTGATAAATTGCAGGAAAGCCAACTAGAGACGCATTGGTTGTGTACTTCACCAAACAACAAAAGCTTCAATTTTAGTGAAGCATAATTTAAGCTCCACATTTTCCACATTGTATGTATATGTCAATCCTAAAGGGGGGTTGGCTATAGATTCTTGTGAAAGCAGTAGAGCGGCTCACCTCATAATGAACTGCTGCCCTAGAGTTAAATAGACCAGGAAGAAAGAGATGGGTATAGGTTGATCACATTATCTTGGTTTGTCAGGCCAGATTGATTTCCAATAAGGTTAATTAGACCTTTGTACCCTATAACTTCACAAAAATCCCAATTGTTTAATTTTGACCCATAGAGAGGCCTGGTTCTGTATTTACTCAACACCTAAGATTGTTTCACCCTCTCCCGCCCAGAAAAACAACAGAGCAACAAAAAAATTAATTTTTCCCTTATAAATCTGTGAAGACTAAATTATTACTACCTTCTTCTCTTCGTTTTCTTAAATGAATCTATACCCTTATAAACCTGTGAAGCGACACGGTTGCGAATACGCCGATATGTCATTTGGTATAAAAACCAGTATATGGGCGAAGGGGGGATACGGAAAATTTATATACACATACATACATATACACATATATACATATACACATATATACATACATAGACATATACATACATGTACATATTATGTATATGATAGGATTCAGTGCAACGAAAATTTCCCTAGTCAATCTATTATAGTACTCAATAGTGCCGTATGGCTAGAGGAGGCGCCAGACTTTTTTATGCCTGCTATCCTCCAAGATGTACCCAATAATTAATAAAAGTTGCCCATTTTCATCCAAAAACAAAAAACAAAAATAATAATCCTTTCAACCAAATTAGTGAGAGAATTTGTTAAATTGGTGGGTCATTTCGAAGTTATAGGAATTGTATAGCTGAATATTATAACGTTTGTATGAGTTTTGGTATCACTATTATTTCTATAAACTTTTGGGGCTAGTTTGGATGATGAGTTAATAAGTGGGTAACAAAATAAAGAAACAGAAAGTTGGAAAGTCATGTCATTGCATAGTGATAAAAAAAACGAGAGAGCTGTCTCCTCCTTCTTCTTCCTCTTCTTCTTCGGAACTCACTCACAGCTGGATAAGCTTGCCGCCGACTTCCAGTCGCCAATCGCCGGTCGCCCCTGCAGCCTACGGTGTTTTTCCTCTTTTACTCTTCTTCTCTCTGCCCCATCTGTCCAGATTGGCAGAAACCCTTACTCGCAGCCACAGCATGGGGCTCCAAAGCGTCCGAGCCTATTTCGAGCTGGTTCATATGGCTCATTAAAGCACACTCATTGGCAGGCGAACCAAGCTCAATAAAGGAGATTGAACCCCGCTTCAGCAGTACATTTTAGTGCTTTTTAGTACACTTCCCATCTCTCCATTAGCTGCCAGACCCCTTTCTCTCTCTACCTTCCCAGTGTAAACCCCACACCAAAGCAACGGCCGTACTGATCCGCAAAGAATTCTCCACCTACCCTCTGTTTGGTCAGAGACAGTTGTAAGGGCACAAACATTCAATCAGAGAAGGGCTCGTCTGATCTTTGACCGCAATTACCGATCTGAATTCTGAGGATGAGAGGTGGGGGTTTGACCAAAAGTATTCTGATGCTCTTTCATCGGGCATTTCTTGGCAAAATCTTTATAACCATATCTATGGTGCTTAGGATTTTGATTTTGACTTGATTTGCAGGTAAGGACGAGAAAGATTTCCCAGTTAATAACCTGACTCTAGTGGAGCTGATTAGGTGATGTCTAGAGGATTTGCACTTCTTATGATTATAGAGATTGTAATATCCAATTGAACTTTCAGAGCTTTAGCAATTATAGAATATGCACTTAGTTTTTGAAACTTAATCTTGGTGTCGTCGGGACTTTTTTCTGGGCATGTCATGTTGTACAGATTTGTTGCACGCATAATTTTTTTTGTTTTTCCTAACATTCACAATACTGGATGATAATGGGATCTAGTTTTCACTATACTCTATATCTCTTATTTTCTCCTTTTTCCCTAACTTTTAGTAGTCAGTTCGAGCTGAATCCCCTTTTCAAGCCGATTCTCTGTTTAAGATAGCAGAGCTAAGCTCAAGTTTACTAATCTCATCATGAATTGAGCTTAAGGAAAGATTTGGGTCAAGCCAAGCCCAGCCATCATTTATTTAACGAACAGGGTTTGAACACCTAAAGATTGGCTCGGACCGGATTGGCTTGGCTCCAATGCAGAATGGGACATCACGCAAAAACCCTAAAGAGCCAGAATAGGCTCGCCGCCTTAGACCATGATCACCATGAAAGAGCCAGAATAGCCGCTCGACCACCACTTGCGGCCACCTTAGACCCACGATCAATGGCCATTCAAGACACTCCGTGCACCACGCAACTCTCTCTAAAATCGTCACCTGCCAAAGGAATGGTTGCATTTGATGTTACAAGACACTAAGATTCTGCAAAAACAAGGGCTAACGTCAGCCCTTGGTCCACCCCAAAAGTCTTCAAAGCGTAATGTATGCACATAAATAAACGTGTATGGCCTTAGCAAAAGAACTAATTAAGGAGCAATGTAAGACGAATAAGCACGGAATATCATTTTTATAAAGAGAAGGCAATCCGCTCAACATGATTTGAATATAGATATACGAGAAACCGAAAAGGCAAAAAAGGAACCCATAAAATATCATACTTGTGCCTCGTCCGTATCCTCATTTTGCTCATTTGCAGCACCTGGCCGCTTGTTCTGCAGAGAAGAAATAGGACATAGCAAATACTTAAAAAATTAACACGATGGGCCAAGGGACTAAAACAACATGGTTAACATTACCTACATATTACAACTCATCAGTGTCACCACCAATCACTCCTAACAGTTTGATAACAGTAAATTACAATGCCATAAAGAAATAGTCATCACATAAGTCAAGCAGATACTTTTACTAACATGAAAAGATGCCAAAAGCACTATAATAAACCTGTTTCTTTGACGGCCCCACAGATTTTTCTTCGTTAGGCTCTTCTAACATAGCTACATCCTCGACATTGCTTTTTCTTGATCCGACAGACTTAATATGTTGCATAGATGGTCGGAGCTGCACAACGGCATGAATAGGATTGAGGTGCAACTGCAACACAAAAACAAGAATAAAACATTTCAATTGCATTAGATACAGAATATACAAGTATTCTAGCAAATGATATTCCAAGTATCCATTCTTAATAGTAGTCCATGCAGCAGCAAAACATAGTGGGTAACCACACTAGATTTATTAAAGCACAAAACCAACAGAACTAGACGTACTAATATTACAAGGTGTCGGCAAAATGTAAATATCCAGCCAATCTGAATTAAAAATTGATCCCAAGAGAACCACACCTCAAATACCGATCCTACTAAGTGTACCGCCCATCTACCTATTGCCGCCAAATCAATGTGCCATGTAACTGTATCATGTATCCAAGCCAACAACAAATCAGGCTACAGTAACCCTGCGTTTATGGAGCCTGTTATTCCCATTTCGGCAACTGATAGACTACCAAAAACATAGGATCTTCTGTTTAAAGAATGCTTAAATGGCTATTTTGGTACTATTGGGGCTAAAACATGGCATTCAACAACATGCGTCATGTGTAACCAGTGCCAACCAGGTTGGAATTCAGAACCTTCAGGGTAGCCGTGAGAGATTAGCCTGGCCAGGACCCGAATTCTGTGCCCCGCAAGGAATAGGGGTCCGTGCCCTTAATGGGCCAGAGCGGATCCGCATCAGGACCCCATATCCTACTATGGGGAACCTCCCTAATCTAGCCTGCCTAAGTCACTATGCAACAACAATTACTGGGAGATACCAGGTAGACGCTCACATTCAAACACTCACTTTTACTTACAGACCTGTTCTTTGATTTAAGCATCGGACTGGGGCCCGATGTTCCATCCTTTTTCTCTCTCTTTGCAGGTGCCCAGACTCTATCTCCCTGTTCAGATGCATTCCATAACAGATTGGTGACTTTTTTCAGGTAGCCCCAAGTATTGTGCAACAAAATCGATGACCCAACTGCTGTTGACACGCTGTGTGGGCATACTACCAATGTCACCCAAGTGGTCTGCTACACAAAGGAGGTAAGAGCAAACCACATATCCCCCAAGCAGTTGAATCAGCCCTTGCTGCTACGCACAAGCGGCTCAAGGAATCGGATACTAAGCTCGATGATCTGCCAACTCAAGGCACACCTTGCCCTATAGCAAACCTCCAGCATATGGTGGAGAACATCCAGGCCCATCTTAACCAAAAAAATCGTCATGGTTATCATCACCAAGGATGGAGATACCTCACAAGCCTTCCCATTGCCTCTGTTACATGGACCCTTCACTTTGGGGTGAAGGGCAGTGTCGGTTTACCCAATCTGGACACGGTATGGGAACTGTGTCGGACGCTTCATCGGCCAGACGGACATGCCACATCATCAGTTCCAGCTGAAAGGTAAGTCACATCCCTTCAAATCCGGCGTCTCAGGGAGGTGGAGATTGAAGAAAGAAGAAGATCCGAAGATTTTCAGAACAGGGAAGTAGATCCACTCGATAGGAAGAGGAGAGAGATAGAGAGACTCTCGTACCTTCCAACTTTGACCCGCATGACGTTGTGCCTCTTTTTGTTTCTGGCAGGCACCACACCACTCGCACTTATTGTGTTCTCTTCTTTAGTTTTCTTTTGCTTATTTTATATTTTTGGCACTGCCAAACAGGTAAAAATATATATAAATATCCCAAAAATAAAATAACTATAGAAGATTTTCTGCAGAACGCGACTTAATATTCAGAAAATCATGTGCAGCTATTATATATAATGTATTACACTCAATATTGTAGGGTTTTATATACTTATATGTAGTTCAAATGCTTTAGCCGTGACCCCATGCCGGTCTCCACTTTCAGATCCGTGTCCTGTATCCTCAATTTCCCAAAATAGGCTTAGTCCGACACTCACCATTTCTAATAGGACACCGACACTGAGTCCATGTAACATAGCCCATTGCAGGGCTATCCATCACAAAAGGCAGCACATGAAGCACGAAGCGAGTGCGAACAACGCGACTTGCCCCTCATGAGTTGAGCAAATAGGTCAACAGGATGACCCTGAGGACAAAAGTGTGTGCAGGAACTCTTTGTGGTCTCACCAAGAGTCCATATCTGATAAGTAAATGTATTTCAGTAACTGTATTTTAAAGAAAAGAAACGGCCAAAAAGGGGGCGTACTCGAGTACACAGGAAGTTAAACAGAAGCCCTAACCCTCGGAAAGCCATACATGATCATTCAAAAGATTAGCAGCTAGCAAGAGTACAATATCAAGAAACAAACATCCAAGAACAAAGAGATCTCAAGGAACTTGCTTCACATCAAACATAGAGCTGTGCACGCTTTTGAATGACACCTATCCTTCCAACCAAAGACGCCACCAAAGACATGAGGAGGCAGTTCTGCAACAAGCTCCCCATGATTTGTACATCATCGAGGACTTATCAAAAAAAAAATTTGATTTGGACACATCCTTGAGGCCAGAAATGAAAAAAATTGATTGTAGACCATGGTATCACCCAAGTCGCCAAAAAAAATGGGGAATACATAAGACCGAAGAATAACAAAATGACAATGAAGTAAATATATGATTTACGGACTCCACCACTGCCAAAAACCTGAAACAGCGATTAACAATAATGCTATTTTTCTTCTTCAAACTGTCCAGCGTAAGAATTTTTTCCAGCGAAGCACACCAATTGAAATAAAAAAGGCACTATAGTTTTCCATATCTCCTTCCATAGAAAGGGACCACAATGGCCCCCTAGAAGAGAGGGAAGAGTCACAAGACTTAACATCAAAGTGGCGGTTCAAATTTAATATCCAATTCCATGAATCACGAGAATCCACTTGTACCTTTGCAGAGAGCAAAAGCCCAAAAAATTGAACAGCATGCTAAAGTTTGCATTTGTGCCGGTTCCTTCTTAAATTGCTAACTTTGCTACCATACACAAACATCCAGTCCAATGAAAGAAATGCCTTCGTTTAGCCCAACATATTTTCGTATATGTGTCTGTAGTTGTGCAATCTCGTTCTAAGAATTCGTGTCATTTCCCCATAATGGCCATGAACGGTTGCTCCAGGGGTGGCCAAATAAGGCTTAGCCGATAAACCAGCGATTTTGATCAGCTGTAGATGGAGTTGAAGTTACCAAATTCTGAGGAATCGTCCCCTGTTGGGATGCACCATTAAACCCAAAGAGGGGATATCCGCCATAAACTACGGTAGCACGTGATTTCCATCCAACCGAATCCATTTCAACTGTTTACTGAGAGCCAAATAAGGCTTAGCCGATTTTTATCAGCTGTAGATGAGTTGAAGTTACCAAGTTCTGAGGAGTCGTCCCTGTTGGGATGTACTATTATTGGGGATATCTGCCAAAAACTACGGTAGCACATGTTTTCCATCAAACCGAATCCAATCCAATTGTGTACTGAGATATCTCTATCTCACACTAAGCTGGGAAATTAACAAACGAGAAATCTGGGTGAATCAAAAGTTGGATATTCATTGGATCTCACCAGAATCGCCCCACTCCGCCAAACACAAATACACCCCCATGGGCTTTGGAAGTCAAAGCACAAGGACGAATGAGTTCTGAGCTCCCGTATCAATCACTTCTATTCCTCTCGTTAGACCGTCAAGGATTAGGAGGCTGCCTTGTTGTGGAATGTAATTCAGTTGGTCAGAGCACCACCCTGTCAAGGCGAAATCTGCGGGTTTAGAATTTCTAATAATAATTCCTTTGTTTACTATGTGGCGTGTCTCGTTTCAAGATTCATTGACTGAGTTATTGCTTCATTGAATTTGCTTCACTAATAGGCTCGTAATTACTTGTTGCCCACCCATGTTAACCTCCCCCTTAGACCTCCTCATCTTACTAAAATTGCATTGCAAGTACTTCACCAGCTAACAAACAAATCAGCAACATAACTAAATCTGAACATTAACAAAGTAAAAAAAGAGCATACCTTATTGCCCATGAGAACCCCAACAGAGTAGCCAGTTGCAGGAGGTGGCTTTGATGAAGACGACAAGATCTATACCAAATCCAAACAAATTAAATCACTTGACATGCTATGGTATTTTTTGCCAGTTATGTTTTACTGGCAAAAGGGCACAAAGGACAATGAGTTCAGCATATGCAATTTGAACAGCAAATCTTCATCTTTTTTTAAATAATTTGTTGGGAAAAAAATAATTTTCCATCTTCAATTTAAAATATTTAGAACAATACAATAATGTGTGAAGACGAAAAGATATGGGAAGCCCTATTGAAAAAAAGCAATAAGGACTTTTGCCAAAGCAACGAACAGTCTCTAGATTCAAATGGACAGAAATGCCCTTTGTGATTAAAAACTCTTCGGGCTTCTCTTTTCTTTTCTTCAGCTTGAAAACCCCCAGATTTCCCACTGTTTTTCATATATTTTGTGGGCACTATCACTCTGATGAAGAATTGAAGAAGGGTGGAGAAGAATAGATTTGTTTGCACTTGTTGCTGGTTGGTCTAGGTAAATTGTGAACATAATCAAACTACAATTTTCAATATGTAGTTGAGCATATCCATAGTTGAAGCAAACTCTAGACAATTACACTACGCAATAATATCAGTTGTACTTGAGGGACTCTCCTAGGGGAGGCCTTAGACTTTTGGATCCAAAGACACAAGCCGGAAAAACTAGAGGAGGCCTTGGCCTTTTCGACCCGAAGACACAAGCCGGAAAAAACATGAAGAAAGAATCAAGTCGTAGTCTTCGTTAAAGATTAACCTTGACATCAGCTCCTACCCTCATGGTTTCATTTTTCGGTGGTCACTCATCCAAAATCGTTACAAGAGTCTGATGTCTTCTTTGACATACCACCAGCGGCATTGCGACCGTTCTTTTTCTCCTCGGCATCAGTGAGGATTGTGGTGTGGGGTTCGGCTGATAAGGGGGGTGGAGTTTTCAGCAAGGACAGTTTTGTCCAACACAACTTACAACTACTATTTGCATTGGCAAAAGCTCCTATTGCTTTCGCAATAGGGCTTGTCAAAGACATAGACAACCGAAAGACAAGAGAAGACTCCCTCCATCCCGCTTCCAATTTTTCTTTTTTTATTTTCTTGTTCTAAATTTTGTGATTGATAAGTTGCTCACTATGGCAACTCAGCCCCTACAAAAGATACTTTCTTTGAGAAATACAATCTAAAAAACTCTGCGCGAAATATTAGCCAATAACACCTCACTTTTTGTGGTATTTGTTTATCTCACTTTTCATTCAATTAATAGTATGTTAGCAAGGTAAGAAACAACACGTCCAAAAAATTACGGAGGCAAAGATCATGTTAAGGTGGATTGGTGATAAAACAAGAAAAGAGGGAAAAAGGCTCTTAGCCATTCGAGAGGCAGGGTAAGTAGCACAAATAGGATGACCTGGGAAAAAATCTGCTTACGCGGTTTGAACTTAGAAAGAGTGACACCATCCTTAATGGTGGAAAATCATAGCAGAGGACTAGTAAAAAAGAAATGTTAAACTCATGTTTAACATACCAGGGCCCTGGACTGAAGTTAATGGTAAAAAGTGATTTATGAAGCCAATCCACAAGTGAGCTTTAGGGACACTAAATATCTAACTTAGATGGGAGGTTAATGGCGCTAACAGTTGTAGTTTAAGGACCTCTGGGAAGCAATATGCAGGTTGGGGACTAATGGAAAATCAGGGCTTAGTATAGAGACCAATGGTGTTATTAACCCTTTCCAATAATATGCTAAACATAAACAACCTTGAGCAGTAGAAAAGGGCTGGCCAGGGTCATATTAAGAGTAAGTTGTATTTTCTCATTCATATGACCTTCATTGTAAAAAGCAACGTTACAGAGCTGATCCACATCTGTCGTTGGCAAGGGTTTGGCCATCCACATAAAGACCTATATGGTTTGCCAGGTTACAGGAATCCCCTAGTTTTACTAGCAGATCTTTTCTTTTACTCTTAGAATACAGCCCTTTTAAAATTGTGTTTGAACTCCAGAAAAGGGAAATCAGCTACTATGAGTTGCGGGCAGTAGAGGGCACTGGATGGGTTCTGAATCAAAGCTATCACCTAAATGCGACGATTCCTAGATCGAACAAGTATAGTACGAACGGGGAAGTGGGGGAGGAGGGGAGAGAGACTTAATTACTGGTGTAAATACATTCCTTCTGGGCCTTGATCTGGACTGCAATATCCTTGCAACAGCATACTCCGTAAAAGCATCCTTGGGATATTCACGTGACGCTATGTGGTGATTATATGAACTAGACAACAATGGAGCCGGCAATGGTGGTTCTGTTGATAAAAAAGTTGATGTGAACATTGTCCACAACTTCATACTTTAAAAATGGTAATGCACTAAGAGGCATTCACCAATACGTGTCCAACTTAGAGCACGTAGGCCAGTCACGCAGACACCCTGGCGGAGATAGTGTCCCGAAGGAGTCGCCTATCCCGCAGGCCAAGGTAGCATCCCGGATGAGCCGTCTACCTGGAGGAAGGGGAGTCTTCGTGCTAGAGCACTTAGAGCTCCCTGGCATGTATAGTGTCCCGGAGGAGTCGCTTATCCCTGCGGGTGAGTCCTTGTGCCGGAGCACTCGGAGCATGTCAAGGTAGCATCCCAGAGGAGCCGTCTACCTAGCGGAAAGGAAGTTGAAAAGCTCCCTGGTGGAGATAGTGTCCCAGAGGAGTCGTCTATCCCCGCGGATGAGTCCTTGTGCCGGAGCACTCGGAGCGCGTCAAGGTAGCATCCCGGAGGTCCCATACCCATGTCCAAGTGTCAAGGGTCTGACACGGGTACTTCACCCATTTTGGAGAGTCATATATGGTAACACCACAAATTGGACCCAAAGTTTTGCCAGCCCAAACAAGTTTGAGTTTAGGTAATTGAGTTCTGGCTTAGCATATCAGGTTGGCTTGACCAATTTATTCTTGGCCTTAGAATAGTTTTATCTCGCAGTTTCATTCTTGAGCTGAGAATGGTTTGATCTCCAGCCATACTCTGTCACCTTAGCTGCATCCTCTGTTCTTCCAGTTGTGGTCCAGTGTGTTTGTCACTATTGTCCATTCAAGTAGCACCTGAGGCAACATAATGCTTTCTTGTGCTGCTGTACTTTCCATTTTTCCTTTGAGAAATAGGAAAATTAATTTTTTCGGGAATACACTCCAATGCTTTCTTCTTTCAACAAACTTCATCCCTCCACATAAGAGATCTTTGTGTTTTGCTGCGTCCTAAAAGAGGCTCAGCTTAACTCAAATCATTCTGCATTATGGACCCACCAGTGGACCCAAACTGGGTCAAACTAACCACAACCAAATAAACCCCACCACCTAATACGTTTCAACTTTCAAGCTCCCGGTGATATATTCAGCAGATACCAGTAACTCTAACCAAAAACTGATCGTCCAGCCAGCAACAGTTCGTAAGAGTCACGGTCTGATCTCTTCATCAGGATCACATAAGATGCATTGTTCTCACTTAAGGTGACTTGAGAACGACCAAATTTCATCAAATTGGGGTGCTATCCAGAGGTGTGCCTTGCCCGCTTGAACACCTTCAAACCGTTCACTTCTCAGATCCAGCTTCGAAATGGAAACAACTGAACGGCCCACTAAATTTATGGATATGTATAGTTAGAGGTGTCCAACATTAAAAGAAAGATGTGCTAAGGGGACATCAATCCAGTTCGATTCCAACTTCCAAGACTAGAAAGGGATGAGAGTTGCAGATACATGAAAATGGTGGTGGTGAAGAATCTGAGTGTTTGGCACCAAGTTTAAAGGTCTCTGAGTCAAGATTTAGACCCTGTCTGCGGCAGCTTATTTGACCAGCTTATAGTTATAGCTTAAAAAAAACAAAGAAGCTTAAAATGTGTCTTTGTCGCAGCTCTTAGAGCCATAAGGTATAAGCTAGTAGAACCCTCCTAAAGCCAAACTAAGCAACGATCTCCAAGTGTACCTCAAGAAGAGCTTTTCCTGGTTATGCACTTCAAACTTTCAGAATCCCTATTCATTACACTCTACGACGTATCGCGTGTTGGTGCTTTCTCTTTCTTCTTTCTTGTCTCCAAGTCACTTCACAATTTCCAACTCATTCGATGTTGGATTATATGATTTAAGATGTGTTCAACTCGAAATTGGATTCTCTTTCTCATTCAAGATACATGAAGAATATTTTTGGTTACTTTTCGGGTCATCAAGATCTATGGACAAGGTAATTTCCTGTATTTACTTGATACCACTAACTCTAAGTGAAAGCTTGTTGGGGGTATTTGCCACTTCAACTTTAAGAAACCTGATTCTATAATTCATAACGAAAGCTCCATACCGACTAACGAAATAATCTGCTCAGATTAATCTATCTTATTAGCTGCTTATAGAACAAGTAAAAGTTGCAACCAACACATGTTCGATTCACAAGACTAGAGGTGTTTGGTGGTCTCAAGCTTGGCTGTATCTGCCTCGTCCTTGAGGGCTTTTTATGTCTCCGTTTGTCCCAAACTTAGACAGTCATACAGAATGCTTATGCTGCTAAAGATGAGCAATCTGTAAGCTGGGGGACAAAATGGTGGCCTTACTGTAGGGACTAATGATGGGATTAACGCTTATTAAAGTCAACATTTGCATTCTATATAACTAATCATTCCTGCTTGTTTAGGTGGGAAATGAAAGAACTAGCCTGAAATGATATTGCGGCTCGATGAGGGCTATAATGCCTTGCTACCTTAGTATTAACTATTTGGTGAAATGCACAACCCATTCCTCGTTAGCTCAACAAATTCGAATTTCAATCGCAGTTTCATGTAGATATCAAACCTCAGATAAATAAGACACCTAGAAAGACGCAATGAAATGATTAATCAAGTCCAACTAACATAAATGAATCTTATTGCAAAACACACAACCGACTCACTAAGCAAGAAACATGAACAAAGAGGCTGTACGTCACTACACCTACTTCAACCACTTTCAATAGTCATCTCGCACCCAGCGTAAGAATCAAAAAGAACAACTGAATGGCATAAAGTGGAAACAAACCTGCTTTGTCATTCTCACTCTACTATCTGCATCATGGTCATAATTGTTAGAATCAACATCAACTGACAATTCAATCTCAACTTCTGCACTTGCGGGTTTCACTCTAACCTGCAAAACAAAAGAAAATCCTTGCAAATCATTGTTTTCGACCTAGTCAAAGTTCCTCTAACTTGTTCAAATGTTGCTATCGCAGGATATCGTACAGGAAAAACAAAGATATCAATTCAGCTATCATCACCACACCAAAAACAATAAGAGCGAGAATTTGGAGGACAAATACTACACACCTCTTCACATTGCTCGTCCAATGCATAAGGTCGCCAGCATGGCTTTAGCGGATATTGCAGAATATACAGCTGAAGGAAGTGAGTAACGAGTCAGTAACAACACTCTTTTCTTTAGCTCGTTTCCATCAGAAAAGTACTCCAACTGCCCCAAAATTAGAACTCCCTTGACTCTAGCGAATCCCTAGTTTTAACTGTAACGCCTAAACATTCACCTGACTCATTGTTTTTCCCCGTTTGACTTGTCAATAGGTATTTACGTTTGCTCAACGTTTAAGAGTTCCAAATCTAACCTAGGAATTCGCTGAAAAGTTAATGGGGCTCTAATTTGGAACCGAGCGAGTAATTACACTTGAGTATTTGCATAGCTATAACCTGAGTGTTAGAATCTACGGGAGGGGTGTAAAAGACGTCAATTTCTCGAATAACTTCGTCATCTTCCTCTATCGGGTCGACTTCCGGGGAGTCCGGCACGGCTTCAATGTCCATTTTGACCGCGCCGTTAGCGGCGGGGGTGGCGGCGGCGCCGACTGACGAGGGTTCGTTGCCGGTGGAATCGACTAGTGGTGGTCGGGAATCGGATTCCTCCTTCTTTATCGGAGTGGGAACGGGCGGTGGTTGGGACGACGACGGTGGCTCGGGTTTGGGTGTGGGTTTGGGTCGGGAATTTTTAGGGGCGAACCGACCGATTCTTGATGGTGCTGCCCGGCTCGGACCGTCGAAGTCGTCTAGGTCCATGTTGGCCGGTAGAGTCGTCGCGGACCGACTGTTGACGGTCTCTGTGTCCTTCCTCTTTCCAGTTCACCGGTTGAGTGCTGACAGTCTTTCTCAGGTCTTTGTCTTCGTTAATTTTTTTTTTGGTGCTCTTTGTCTTCGTTAATGCGAGGCTGTTTAAGATCATTTTGAACGGTCAAACCAAAATTTTAATTTAGATTAAGGCAGTATGTGGACGTTTGGTAAAAATTTGATGAAATCAATTTTTTTATCTATCCGTAAACTTTAAGGCTCCGTTTGACACATTTTTTTTTTTAATTTTGTAAATTGAACAAAATAAACGCGTTTGACACACAATTTTATTTTTTATTTTTTTTAGTTAAAAAAATCCGTTTGGTAAATCAGGACTGTTTTTTAAAACTCTAAAAATTAGTTTCGATTTTCAGTTTTGATTTTTATTTTGAGACCACCACCGCCCACCGCCATTGTCCATCGCCGGCGGCTGGCAACCACCGCGGGTGACCACCGCCAGCGACTACCGGGGGCCGGCATCCACCACCACCACCGCCGGCCACTGTCGGCTGACGGCCACCGCCACGCCCCACCACCACCACCACCGCAAACCACCACCAAAGAAAAAACTCAAAATAAAAACTGGGTAATCAAACACTCACTTATTTTTGTAAAAAAAAAAATTTAACTGGTTTTAGTTTTTATTTTTTTTAAAACTGAAAGTGTTGTCAAACGAAACCCTAGTTTTGAACTTTTAATTTATCATATTATCCTCAAATTTTTTATAAAAGGTTATTTCATATCCTTTAACTAATTTAAAAAGTTATCTTATTATAAGTACTAATATAAAATTGTGGGTATTTTTAATGCAAAATGAAGAGTAATAAATAACTTTTGTAGGTAGGTAAAAATAGCCTTTTCAATAATTTCTTTGTGTATTATATGTATTTACAAGTGAGAGTAATATCAACATTGCCTCACTAAATTATACTAGGCATTTATTTGCATATGTGTCCTTCAACGTCATTTTGCCATTAAAATTAATTTAAGCACTTTTTATTCATACACTTTGTGTAAATTTAAGCTAATTTATAATTATTTTTGTCAAACACAAACTGATTTTGCTTAAAATAATTTTTTTTTATTTTATTTTAAAATCTGAGTAAGATTTAAGCTGCAATCTGCTTTTTAGAATCAATTACAAACGGACTCTAAAGCCCAAAGGCGATGAAAATCCAACTCACCACTTAAGTAAAAATGCTATTATAACTTGGATGAGGCTATTTTTGTCCTTTGATACGTATAGCAATTTCTTGTTTATCGTTAGAACGTTGATACTTGTCTATCAATAATAATATATGGTAAAAATATATATGTATATATATCTTGAGCGACAAAATATGAGATACAAAAAAGTAAAATTAACATCTTGCGTATTTGTTGATAATATCTTAAATGACGGACTATTTGAATTGTCAAATACGTACTATGATGGAGTGGAACATGAGAGTAGACGACGGTTTGTATGAAGTGGCTCATCTAGCCTTCTCCTTGACTTGTTTTTTATTATTGCCCAGCCAGCCCATCAAGTATTACCGCTAATAAACTCACTCTTAGATACCCACGCCAATCCTCTCTAGGATCCCCTTTTTCTTTGTTTTCAGTTATTGCCCAACCCATCAAGTCTCACCGCCAATAAACTCGCTCTTTGATACCCCACACTAATCCTCTCTAGTATCCTCTTTTTTCTTTTAAAATTTCAAAGTCACGTGTACCACAATGCGACCACCACACCAACCTTCCAGCAACACCTCTTTAAGAGTCACGAGCACCCTTAAATCCTTATTAAATCATCATTAAGCACTAACCCATCACACATCTGCAATGACTCAGTCAACGCCTCACTATAGAGCAATGTTTCTCTCAAAAAGGTTAGCCAAGTAAGTACTTACGAGTTTTTGGGCATGATCTTATAAGGTCAACCAAAAATATTTTCCACATCCGATGTGGGATATCACAATTTCTCCATTGTATGTTTTAGCATCCTCGCTAAGGCTTGATCACAGGTAGCTTAGAATCTTATTTTGTAGCCGACGTAGGATATACTTGACTCCCCTTTCAGTGCCCTAACCATCCGTTTGATGTGAGATATACCCGATCTTGCATTAATTTCCCTCCACCATCGGTAGCCTAATTGCATAGCCCAACTAATGCTTTCGAGAGTCGGCTCTGATACCATCTGTAACCCTGTCCAAAGGCCTACGGCCTACCACATGACAATGTTTCTCTCATAAGGACTAGTCAAGTAGGTACTTATGAGTTATTTGACATGGTCTTATGAGCCAAATAACAAACTATCATACAACCAATGTGGAATATCACAATCTTCAATTCTTATGCCTTAGCGTCCTCGTTAAGGCTCGATAACACGTAATCCATAAATTTCCTCTCTAGTAAACGTGGGATATGTTAGGCTCACTCATTCGTTGCCCCAACCATCCTCTTAACGTGGGATATACCCAAACTTGCCTTCGTTTCTCCTAACAATTCGGCAACCTAAATGAATAGTCCAGCTCGAGCTTTTGAGAGTCAGTTCTGATATAATATGTAACAATCAACGGCCTCACCACAAGACAATGTCTCCATCAAAAGAGATAACCAAGTAGGTACTCACAAATATCAAGTTTAGAGAAATAACTCTAGTGTGGTGGTCGTATTGCGGTACACGTGACTTTGAAAGATAAAAGGGATACTAGAGAGGATTGGCATGGGATATCTAAGACCGAGTTTATTAGCAGTGAGACTATATAAATGCCCATAATTAATTTTTTGGCCATAGGTCAGCTTTACTAGGGGGTCAGAGTTAGGCTTTGCTAGGTTTTACTCTATTGTAAACAATCTCAGACCTCAAGACGTAGATCAACAACAATTTTTGTTGGAATTTTAGTAGCATATATGCATATGGGGGCAAAGCGGTTCAAGTTCGCGATTTCTCAAAATCACGTTGGGGTTGTTGCAACCATATCAATCTTTTTTTCTTTATTTTTCTTCTCTTTTAGCTTTTTTTTAGATCAAACAAATGATCATGACAATCCTCATCTATCTTCAAGATTTTGGTTTATATGAGAGGAAACCCATTGCATGCTGGGTTGACTTTGTAGCACTACTTTGCACATATGCACACAAAAGGAGACTACCCGCCCTAAGGTTAGAATTATAGACTTTCAAAAGAAATTGCTAAACTATTTAGGCACAAAGGACTATCAAGTAAAAAATCCAGTATAGGGTAGTCAGGGTGATATGTGGTGGCCAAACGATAGCCTTCAATCATTGATAATGCTCATTTGAGAAAGACTTATGCAAACCTACATTATTTCGATGTTTTTCTTTTTCCCTTTTCTCTGATACCCTTACCTTTACCTAGACCGTAGAGGTGTCAAAGGGCAGGGCTCGGGCCAGCCCGGGCCCAGATGGCCAGAAAATGGGTCGGGCCATTTAGGGCTTCGGGCCTTGAAAACCTAGTCGGGCCAAAGCTATAAAATGGAGGCACTGTCCAGGCCCAAGCCCTAGGCCCTAACTTTAGGGTCGGGCCGGGCCTATGTTTTTTTTCTATTCCTGTTTTGTATTGCATTTCCAACATTCCATTCCCAGTTCTTTTCATTCCATTCTCAGTTCTTTACAGTCTCTCGTCAGAGCGAACGTATGTTTGCAATTTACAAGTCGGATTTCTTTTGCGAACTTGATCTTGGATTTGAACTGTTGATGCCTCTCTATCAAATTTCTCTCTAAACGTAGATAATTGAACGTAACCCCTCCTTTTTCCATCACCACCCACCGGTTACCATGACCACCACCACCATTACAAACAGTCAAACAACGCGGTACCCACCACCTCCGCCATCATACACACCACTGTTAACGACTTACCAAACATACCATCACCACCTTCGCAACGCCGCCATCACCAACACTCATCACCCACCACATGCCATTATCAGATTCACCATATCTCTTAAAATTTTCACTCAAATATACCTCTAGCTTTGCATTTTACGTAGTATTAGTTATCTCATTAGAAGCATGCATCATTAGACCACTTTTATCATGAACTTTTTCGTGCTTTCTGAAGTTATGTTCCCTATTTCCATTGCCTAAATTGTGTTGTTTCTAGTTCCTAGACAAACAAACATATATTTTTTCTTCATAATCCCATGAAACTAATACAGAGAAGGATTGTAAGTAAAAGTAGATAAAGAAGTAGGAACCATCATCATGGGCTGAAAAGAAATGTGCACGTCCAAAATGTTAAATAAAAAGAGAAAAATATAAGGTAGAGAGAGAATGAGGCGAGAGAAAGAAGGGGAAAAGAAAAAAAAAAGTAACTCCAAATGGTTTAGGGCCAGAATATGGCCGAAAAAGGGCTGGGGCCGGGCTTTTTTGGAAAATTTCACGACCTCCCCTGGCCCTAGCCCTTGGCCCTATGGACCACTGTTCACCATTTAGGGCCCGGCCGCCCCCATCTCTACTACACTGCCTTTTCAAGGTTTTCAGCATAGTGGATCTTTTTTTTTAATTAAAGATAATGGTCCATGCTACGAGAGAGAGAGTGACTGAGCTCATAACATGAGAAAGTCTTGACGTCAACAAGAAACATCATTGTCTTTGAGGATTTGGCTTGAGGGATTGGCTAAGAAAGGAAGTACGACCTTTTCTTGATAGTCTTTTAAATTCTTACCCAAACACTCGAGTTTCAAACCATATACTTCTGTTAGGTTTCGGACATTCAATTTCAAATAAACTGAAATTTTAATTTTTAAACTCGAAAGACAGTGATCATCATCCTAATGTGGATATCATCTTCTTATATCACTAAGCTAAAATTTCATATCATCTTCTTATAAGTTCGTGAAGGTATTAGTCAATTATGAATTCAATCGATATAGAATCGGCCAATTATATATTGTTGTTGAAAAGTATGCTCTGGACTTACTAAGAATGGGCACTTATACTTAATGGAGAGACAACGTCTATCTAACTCGAATCCAAAAAGAAACTTGGAAAATATTTTTGGCTTTTTTAGAATCTTAGAATCTTTACTTATTTTTCTTTTGAACTTTTTTTATTATTACACTAGGAATTAAAGGGAGCTAAAGAAAGAAGACTCGAGCTAGTAAACTAAAGCCTAGATAAAACCACACAATTAGAGGCAGCACACTGTTGCTATCACATCCTAGCTATGCACAGTTGAACCACTACTATCCCGTCTGGTTACATCTGCCGGCTGTGCACATCTAGATGGCCGATTCCGCGCGCCGACTCTACGATGCCTGTCGACACACCAGAGCGTCGTCTCCGCGTCACGTGCCCTCATCACGAAGTCCATATCCGCGTCGCTTGCCCCCTGTAGGACGCCCTACTATACGACACCCGTCGCCGTACTTGTGCGCCGTTTCCATGTCATGTGCCTTCGACACTGCACACACTCCGCCGCGCTGCTTATACAGTCGCGCCTAGGGGTGAGCACGGTTCGGTTTAGGGATCAAACCGCAAACCGAACTGTTACCCATTGGTTTGAAAATTTTTGAACCAAACTAAACAAAACACCATCAATTTGGTCGGTTTAAACAGTTCAGCTTAGTCGGTTTAGATCGATTTGCGCCCACTTAAAGACGTCGTTCCTTTGCCCACTACTAATTGAAATTATATATTTTCTAAATTGCACATAATCTTGTTTCATTCGATATATAAGTTTCCATTGATGAATGAGAAAGAATGAGTAAATATAAACTAAATATTGGTCACAAATTTTTTGTGTTATTAATGTTGTCAATTTTTTTTGTTTCTTTTAACTTCCAAGATTTGTTTATTTGGATTTGCTTAGTACCATATATGTGTAATCATCAATGAAATGTTATTAAAAATAGATTAACATATCATATGTCGGTTCGGTTCGGTTTGGAACCGGTTTAAAAAATGTGAATCGTAAACCAAACCGAACCAAGGTCGGTTTGGAAAATATGAAACCAAACCGTTAAGATCTTTGGACGATTCGGATTAGATTGGTTATGTTTGATCGGTTTGAGCGGTTCGAACCGGTTTGAACGATTTAGTGCTCACCCTTAGTTGACGTGGAGGTGCCACAATGAATGCAGTTCGAGTCAGATACAAAGTATACTGACATGGGACATAACAAGGATGTAGTAAGGGCAGAGACTAAGGGCTTTCCAAATAGAGCTTGAGGAGTGGTAGTGTTGCGAGGGTAATAATGCAAGGTGAATACACGACGACAGTCACAGTCCAATGCTTAGGTCCAGAGTCAAGGTATAATGTTAGGGTCCTGTATGTTTCTCTCTCTAAAATTCTGTCGTAGCTTTGAAATAATAGAGCGAGAAAGTGAAAATGAATTCTGAAAATGTATTCTCAAGCCCCCATTTATAAGAGTTAAAATGATGATGTCATCAACCGACACGTGACATTCTTTACGAGTGACACATCACCAGAGGGCCACATGTGTCGGTCCTTCGTAGATTGTTGGGTCACATATTCATCTGGCATGCCTTGCACATTGTTGCTTTGTCTGTCTGGAAATACTGGCCCACATAGCATTGGTATGGCCAGAGAACCCTCTTGGTCTAGCCACCATTCCAAAGCCCTTATAGAGTTCCACAGGGCGTTGAGAAACGCCGATGACCTGATAGTGGTGGGGAAGGCCCGACGCCCAACTACCAGGCGAACTAGGTGTGATGCCTTCCAGAGACCTACTCCTATTTTGGAGTGACACGGGAGTCATAATCCCTATGGGTGCCGATAAAAAGGCCCCAATACCAAAGCACGTAACTACTCACTTAGTCACCCTAGCAGAGATAATGTCTTTAGAGAGCGAGCCTATCTCGCGGGTGAGTCTTCATGCTGAAGCACTTAAAACGCACCAAGGTAGTGTCCAGAAGGAGTCGCCTGCCTGACACTCCAAGGTAGTGTCTCGAAGGAGTCGACTACTTAGTGGAAAGGGAGTTAGAGCTCATCGGGGGAAATAGTGTCTTAGAGAGTGAGCCTATCCTGGAGTTGAGTCCTTGCGGCGGAGCACTCAAAGTGCACCAAAGTAGTGTCCCAGAAGAATCGCCTAACCGACGGGCTGAGATAGTGTCCTGGAGGAGTCGCCTACCTGACGAAAGGGGAGTTGGAGCTCCATGGCAGAGATAATGTCTTAGAGAGCGAGCCTATCCCGCGGGTGATTCCCTAAGCTAGAGCACTCGGAGCACGCCAAGGTAGTGTTTCAGAGGAGTCACCTACTCAACGGGCCAAGATCGAATACCGGAGGAATCGTCTACCTGGCGGAAGGGGAGTCTTCATGCCGGAGCACTTGGAGCTCCCTGGCAAAGATAGTATCCCAGAGGAGTTGCCTATCCCCGCGGGATGCTGCACGCTCTGGGGAGTGGGTTAAAGCATGTTTCACGACCAAGGCGTGCGCATGGTGTGGTGAAATGATGGACCAGCGCAGGGGCTTAATAGTGTGACAGAGAGCCGGGGGGCACGACTTTATTAGCAGCCTGGCACATGGGCTCGACGGATGAATACGGTGCCGGGAGCACGTGACATGGAAACGACGCATGGGCGCGACAACAGATGTAGCGGAGACGGGCATCGTGCCGGGGTCACGTGATGCAAAGACGATGCATGGCGCGCGGTGACTGCTGTCGTAGAAGTGGGTGTCGCGTCAGGGGCACGTGACGCAGAGACGACGCACGGGCGCAAGTGTCGGGGAGTAAGGATACCCTCGGAGGATTAGGGATGCAGACCCTTGTTGCATTGGGGAGGCCAACCCCTTGGGTGATTGGGAAGGCCGACCCCATAGACTTGGGGAGGCCGTCCCTTCACTTGAACACTTGGGATAAAAAAAGGAAAAACAAAAAGAAAGAGAACACGCACGTGACTTGAGCATGCGGTTCGAGTTGACCGTTTAGAGGCGTTGAACTTTGACTGTTGAAAATATTGACGTGCCACGAAAGTGTGTCCCACGAGTAGTCGAATATGTGTAGCCAGGATATGTTAGCAACAACTAGAAACATTTTAAACTTATTTGATGTCGTTTGTTGCACAAAATATGGTCATATTAGATCAATTTATTACACTAGCAACTAAAAATTTACATACAACTTTTGACCCTTCTCGATGTGACATTCTAGATTGGCTTGTGGAGAGATGTGGTGCCAGATTAAAAAGAGAAAGAGAGAAATAAAAATGATGTTAAAAATTGGCCCCATCGAATCATAGATAAGTCACGTTACTACTCGACGAGTCTTTTGCACGAAAAATGGCCAAAAGGTTAAATGCCACAGTTATTTACTACTCGAGATAATAATAATAAAATAATGCCGCAGAACGCTATCCTCCGTATTTTATTTTTTGTTTTGTTTATACTGTGATATTTTTCTCGGCTTTTGACTAAGATCAAGTCGTTCGTACTTTATTACTGGACGGAGGGATACTGCTCACGCGGTGAGATTGCCATAGGCTTGCTCGCACCAGATCAGCCCAAAAATCCTTGTCAACGGCGAATTAACGGGCAAACCCAAGATCTAAACTTTTTGTCTCGCCAACTCTCGTCGGACAGACATTGAGGTAACAAACATTCTCAGCTCTTTCTCAACCCATAATTTCGCGTTTCATTCTTTACAGATTCCGAAGTAATTGTTTTACGTGCAGATCCTGTTTGAAATTAAAGCTATGAACTGGGTTCAACGCAAAATCTATCTGTACAATGTTACTTTTGGACTCTACATGTTAGACTGGTGGGAGCGTTGCCTCTTCAGTATCCTCTTATTTAGATCCAATATTCTTCTGATTATGCGTAATTATGGGGCTTAAAATATATTTGTTGAATTATAATTAAAGGTTGTGAGTTCTTAACGTTGTGATAGATACGCTGGTGCTCGTGTTGATGTGGTTTGTTTGCTTGAATGGGTATCGATACGCTGCTGATTTCTGTAAAAGGTACCTTGATACAAGAATATATTTGTGTTCGTACAATTTTGTTACGAATTGTCTAAATCATGGCCTCATTTTTGTTGGTTAAAAGGTTAATATTTTGCCGTAATGCACCTTTTAATGGCAAATTAGTGTGGGCTTAGACTTTCGTTGTTGTCATGATGATTCTTGTACTATTTACTGCTTGCATTAGTTTGACCCTTTTTTGTGCACTGGATAAAATTGTGCTTGTGTCTGTTCTGTGGCATGAAAGCTTTGCTTGATATGCCTTGTATCTCTCTGACTGACGTGTTGTGTTTGTATAATTTACCATATTCATGTTGATCTTGAAAGTATCATCAACAGTATTGTTTAATATCATCAAAACTATTTGGCTTGCTCCTTCCTAGCTATTTGTGTTTTACCAAAAAAATAAAAGGTGGTTTGCACCCAGCATCATGAATTACCCAGCCTTGGACTTCCTAGATGCAGTTATATTTCGGGGTAAAGTTACGTCCTCTACGAGTCTATATATATAAATTGGTTTTTGGGAGGGAAATTCATATGTTCTTAGAGTGCGAGTTTATGGCTTAGCAACAAGTTGTTGGTTAACGAATATACTGGTAGACTAGAGGTCCGATCCATCATTTTGGACATTGAATCCCTTTTATGTCCTTCCAAAGACAGACCGAAAACATATTCCTTAGACATGAAGAATGCGTAAAAAAAGTGTTTAGAAGCCAGATTTAAAACCGTTGGAATTCGTTCTTGCTTTTTGGGGCTAAGTGAAGGGGTACCTTTGTTTGACGATGGAGTATTTAGTACTAGATCAGTGATGCTTTCTTTAGAAACAGGGTGCATGGTTGAGAAGCTAGCCTTCTTGAATCATCAGAATGTTATTGGAGGTAGTAAATACATATATGACCAAAGTGTGTGGTCTGAAATGAAGTTATTTAGCAGAGGTAGAAAGGACTGATTCTGAAGGATTTGTGGAGGATGAATGATTGTGGTGCTTGATTGGATCAGCATTCCAGGGATCATCAGGGATATTCTCGAAATTCAAGACTCAGCAGATAAAGAGATGGTCAAGTGTGAAAGATTCATGGAAAATTTGCAGCGCGAGTGAAGGATTCAGAGTCTGACTGGCTTCTAATAAATCTGCTGGTATCGATAGTTAAACAACAAGAAGAAGTACACTAGAACATTATTTCTCGCATGGGTAATGGACATGGTGAGGATCACACTTTGGTGGTAAGTTAATTGAATTTGTCATCCCGGGCTCTTTACGAGGTGTCCACTTTGTTGCATTAAAATCCATGTAAAGATATACCCCAGCGGCGTTTTCCAGTGCCATATAGGAGTCAAGGGTTTCATCCTCCTAGTCCTGGTCATTTGATGGCAGATACATTACCACCCGGGAACACAACGTGGTCTCAGCAAAATCCTTTCCCATGGCATATCACCATTGCCATGGATGAGCGATATCAAAAAGAAGGCTGTGAAGTGGTTTTAACGGTGTTCCTGCTGCACATTGCGGGGAAGCTCCAAGCGATTTCCTTATGAAAATTCACTGCTCAGCTTAAAAGTGGAGGGTTGGCAAGGAGGGATCACCCTTCTCCAACCAAACCGCTGACATTCTATTATCTTCAGCATTTGTTTCATCTTGTCCAAACCAAGGCAATCACCCGGCTTTCGTATTCTCCACCATTCTTCGCCCTACCTCCAAGTAGTCACCAGAACCCTAATCTGGTGCTTCACACCAATTTCCAAACAGACACCATGGTGGAAGGATTATTGAAGATGGAACAAAAAGAGAAAATCTTATCTGTATCTTGCCACTAATCTGCTTCAACGCGACCGAGTTCGACTGGACGAACTATACTTGAGAATTCTTGGTAGAGGAATTGTAACTTCTTCAATTTTCATTTATGCTTTTAGTATACATCTACACTCCTAAAATTGAATCACAACCTCTCCTACTTCTGTAACTACTGAAGTCTGTGTTATGAAAGAAAACACTAAAACAAAAATCATGTTAGATGATACACTTCAAAGGATTTGAATCTTCACTAATAACTGCAAAGAAACAGTTTAAAAAGTGTCCTATTTTCAAAAAGCGTCACTCAAAGTGCCAATTTTCTCTACGCTGTAAATTCATCGATTCTTTACCGCCAATATTAATATTTAGTGATTCAGACTTTAGGAGACAAAATGTATTGAGCAGTATTGCAGAGGGGTCTCCTTCCACTTTCAAGAGTAATTATTTAAAAATGCTGTGTAATCTGGTTTTGCAGCACCATTTACCTTATTCAACACCTAACTTTACTTTGTACAGAGCTTTTAATTTGACCACATGGGCCGCCTAACTTTACATTTCATCTGAAAGTACTAAAGGGCTTGTGGTGTGTGCCTTAGATCAGTGGCGGAGCCAGGAGATATCTCTAAGGTGGGCATTGAATATAAAATCATAAGACTTAGAAATTGGTGTTTGAACTCCACTCTAGTTATTTGAGCTCTACTTCTGTCACTAACCTGACTATATAGCGATACTTTTCAGACCTTTAGCGTTGAATGTGTAGCTCAAATATCACTTTCTTGATTTGTCTCAGTTTAACATGCCAAATGACCAAAAGGACATCTCTTTTAAGCAATCCCAAAATTGTTAGGTGGGCATTTTCGTCCACATGACCGAAAATGCCTAAAATACGGGAAAGAAAAACGGGAGCAGCAGGTTGGCACGTGCCGACTGTTGCTATCTGCCGCCTCCGCCAGTGCCTTAGATCGACCCTCTCTAAAGTTTGAGACCCACTGACAACCTCAAGTGAGCCATAAAATTACCAATGTTCGCATCCGTCGTATGATTGTGTAGGTTACAATTCCTTTTCAGGTCTAGCTGGAAAAAAGTTGAAATTTGTGCTTAGAAACAAGTACTAAGGCTTCTGGTTCGTCCCTCTGAAAAGTTTGAGACCTACTGACAACCTTAAGTGAACCATAAAATTACCAATGCCCATATGCGACGTATGATAGCATTTGCTACGATTGTGTTTCAGGTCTAGTAGGAAAAAAATTGTGCTTGGAGTTTCTAAGTGTGACTTTGAATGGCTATTTCGGCTTTATAGGGCTTGGATGAGTGAAGTCTTTGGGTTTTGAAATTGCAGTAGTAGTTCATTTCTGCTTGGGGTGTGTTTGATTTGCCACATTAGTGCAACAACTAAAATGGTTAAGCTCAAAATGTGCCAGATCGGAACAAAGAACTGGAGTCTAGGTCGTATTATCCCTTTTCTTTCTTTGACTCAGTTCTTTGTACCAGTTTATCATCTTACTCTTGTTCATTGTATTGTGATGGGGCTGACAAATGCCGTTTTAGATGTCCAAGTATAGATAATTCTGATGAGAAATATAATAGAAGGATTAGACTTGTTGAGCTGCAGAATTTAAGATCTGCATGTTCTGGCTGAATTTACATATTTCTTGTTGTGGAGTTGGTGGGTGGGGGGAAGTGTGGGCAGCCCTATGCTGCAGTATTTACTTAAACAAGGTCCACACTGTCTCGAGGTTAATTTGCAGTCTGACTGATTTGGCCACTGTCATGGTCTGTTATTTTGCTGATGGCTATAACAGTTGTTGGGGAATAGGAAACAGCTCTTATTGCATTCTTTTACTCTTAAGGAGCCAGTCTGTGTATGGAGTCTAATCGTATGACTTATGAGATAATATTTCCATATTATAGAATTTTTGAGTTGATTTGATGACTGGACTTTGTACTGATGTCACAGTTGTACTTTTAGAACTTTTATTGTTATAATCCATTTACTTGGACTGATTTATCCTCATAGCTATAGACAAGCGCATAATGTTGATATTATGCTTCTGACACTAGTCCTAGCATTTGATACATATGAGAAGCTTCATAACATTTATGCCTTGGTACCTTACTTGTTAGACCCCCATGCGCTTTAGGTGTCTCTTAGCAACTGCTTATATAAAAGCTGAGCTGGATTTCTCTATTGTGTGTCCCTTGATAGTACTCAACTCCGCTCGTCATCAAAGCCACACGACATATGAAATTCGATACTCACATGGAAAAACAATCTGTACAGAAAGTAAAACTTGTATGCACAATCAATTGCTTGTCACAGTGTCAAGCCCTGCCAATTGGAAAAGGAGCATGTAGAAGGAGAACAAAAGATAGAGATAAAGGTATCAAAATATATACATGACCAATTACTTTGTTGAGCTGCTGCAAAATTTTCCTCCGGCGTATGTCTTCCTATTATATGGTGTTAACAATTCTGGTGACTCTGAGGGATGATGGGGATAATAACAGAATAACCCAACCTTTTCCAATGCATGTTAAATGTAATGAACTAACCAACCACTTGGGGGAACGCTGTGGCCTAGCACATCAAAGCAACAGGAGACTAGGATTCTGATGGTATCTAAGTGTTAGGTCCATGTTATCACTATTGTATTGCGGGATAGTATTTTAAATTTTTTGGCAGATTCGCTTTGATGAGCCTTCCCGGTCCTTGAGGCAAGCATCTCAGTGTACTTTTTGGTTTGCAAAAAATTAATGTTCGTCTTAAGTTGACTGAGGGGTCAAGTTGGGATGTATATTTGGAGAAAGCCTGTGTCACATGCTGGTCAAGCAAGGTTACGTGACTGGGCCTACCAGTTGCCAGAAAGTACAATTTGCAGGGATAAAGGGATGTTTGATGTACAACCTATCCAGATTAGTCTGGTCTGGTTGATGAGTTTGCCTGGCGGAATGGTGGCTGTCTTTTTCTCTCAGCTAGGGTTGTAGACGGTTCTTCAGTTCTAGCCTACCTCATTGCCCTAAAAATGCTGAGGTAGTGGCGAGACAACTCCAAGGAAGTTAATTTGTGTGTTATTGATGCGCTTCTGTGGCTTGGTTGTCTATCACTTTTCGGTGGCCAGGAAATGTCATGGAAATTCCTCAGATCTTGGTCCTCGATCTTGTTCGTTGACATTCTCGCAGTGGGGTTCTGCCTCTTGACACATGGCTTGTTTGATTTACGATGTCTATGCTGACCACGTTGTGATCTCCCACATCCCATGTGGGAGAGCTTGTGCTTGTCCTTATAAGATCCTGCCCATAAACTCGTAAGTACCTGCTTGGAGCCCTTTTGAGGGAGGCAATGCCTTGTTTTGGGGCCATCTCGGTGGGTCGTTACACTCACACTGCATTATAAAAAATAAGATGAAGTTATTCGCATTTGAATAGCATAAAAATCACTTTTATGGTAGGGAAAATTCTAAGTAGTCATCGTTGAATTTTGTACTTCATAATAGTCAAACTTATTGCTAATTTTTTGCCGTGCTTTAGTGTTGCTCTGGCGTCTTGAAAGCCTAGTCATGGTTTTGATTGGCTGCCTTATCCAATTTCTTTTTCAGGCAGCTATGGTGAACTTAGGCTGGCAGTGCTCTTGATGGTCTTGTGCCAGTCGATTGTTTGTCTTGTTATATGTAAGGTTGCGGAAAGTTTCCAGGAAAATGATGTCCATAGGCTAGTCAATTCTGCTCTGATAAGTTATAACATTGTAGTGCATCCTCTTTGAAGTGAATTTTAATTTGATTTTTGTTTCCCATGCTAGTCTGGATATGGATCATGTCAATATTTTAGTTTCCTTTGTTTCACAACCATAGTATCCAATTAAATATGTTCTCCTATTTTATCGGGTCACTAATATTTTTCTTTTAAACCTTCCATATGATGCAAGTATATTAGATCTAGTTTTTTGCTGAAGGTGAACTCAGTATATACATTTTTTCGTTACCTACCTGTACATGGACAATGGGACAGCATTTGAAGATGATTGAACAAACGTAGTTAGTTTGGCTCCTAAGCAGTTCCCAAACAATGGACGCTGTCAATCCTCAAAAGTTCAGATCACCCTCAAGTTGCCAGCTTCTCTTCTGACCCAGATTTGAATGGAGAGAGACTTGTATAATCTAATGTGTTTTTACTTTCTATCTATATATGTGCATGCATGATGTGCTTGTAGTATTTCGGGTGAAGGGGAATGACATATAATAGACATGGCTCCTAAAGGGTATGTACTTGGAAGAGGGAGCGCTGTTGAATTAGATCTTCATCAAAGGTAACAAAATGCACGTTGTACATAATTACCGTCAGCACCAGCACGCTAACATATGCCATTAGGGTAAGTATAACATGTCTGGTGAGCAATTTAGCTGAACAAGTTGCATCTGCTCACAGTCGCGATGTCATGTTGCTAGTTGCTATACTCGCCTTCCAGATCATGCTTTCTAGACTCCTTTTGCTTTGTGAGTTCTAAACACTGGATGAACATCTTTTCATGTACAAAAAGAGTGAAAGTTGTTACTGATGTTGATCTTTGTTAGTATTTGATAACCCCCGAGGTAAAAGGCCCAATCTGAACCGAGGATCTTTAAGCCCAGGGAGGCTGAGGAATTAAGGACGTTTATGCTGGATCAAACTTCATGTGAATCACCCTTGAGTCCCTATCTATTTGCTTTGCTTTTGCACATCTAGAGGTTTTGGTTTTGCTCCCCATTCCTCCCTGCGTTTGCTTGAAGAGTCGAGCTAGTGTAACTCTCTATGCAGACTGCATTACGCTCAAACTTCATTGAAATCGCCCTTTAGTCTCTTCTTTGCTTTGTTGTTGCTTGGTTTGGCTCCCATTCCTCCCTGTCTTGAGCCTGTTGGGATGCAGGGATGAACTCGTCCAACTCACTTCTTCTCACTGCTTTGTTCCCGACAATTAGGATCAACTAGCAAAGCTAGCGTGGTGCAATCTTAGCAAAATCAATCATTTGAAATTAATCCAATTGGAAGTAATGCAATTATACCGACTCTTTTATGCTGGCCGAGCAAGTGAGAATACATTTGTTATGACATTGGTACATTCGACGTTATAAACTAAGAAAACTATAAAAAGATCACTCGATTGACACTTGTGTTACGGCTCGTGGAAAAGTCGACATAAACTGGGTTTTCACCTAGTACAGTGTGTAGGTGAGAACCGTAAAAACCAAGGTAAATATGCATCTTTCATTAAGAATCATCATATGCAGTAAGAAGTCCATGTCCATGTCCATGACCTTTGCATGCATTGCCTGTGTTAAAGGTGCCAAACTGCCCGATGACCTTTCCATACATGAACTAGGAATTGGGGGGAGTTGTTGATGGAAAAACCTTGTGAGGGTCCTGTCCTTTTTCATGCCACTTTGATTGAAAGGAGAATCTGATGATAAAATATGAGTTTGAGAGGACCCCATGCCACTGCCCAAAATAATAGAGAGTTTGAACTGCAAAAAGAAATGCAAGCCAAGTCAATGCATGCAATGATAGCGTTCTTAGAAAAGGGTTGCCGGCCCTTTTTGGTTGTATATATCCATCCCCTCTCTCCAAGCCTTCCCTTTCAGCTCTACCTTATCTTTGCCCAATTTTCACTGTCTGACTTGGACCATCCAACTCGCGTTTGCTTGTTGATATTCTATATGTTTCATTGCGAAATCACAAGTCGGTCAATATTGCAGTCTTAACTTGGTAATGACAAAACTCTCGTGATCATGGTTGAGCTAGCTGACTTAATCTCAATCAACCAAGTTTACCCAAATTTTGCACCGAGTTTATGCGGTGATTTGGGCTCTTTCTTGTTGCTTCGTATACTACGTGTGTGCGCTTGGATTATGCCTTCTTTTTGGATAAGTTATATACTTGTGAAAACCCTTTTACCTAAAAATAATTGTTTACTCATTTTTGTCAAATATTAGATGTGATAAAATAAGTTCAAGGAGTTTCCTCATGAGCCTGTGTAGACGGACGGGTGACAAGTGATTTTCAAGTTTGACCTGTTTACTAAATGAGCTTCATAATATCAAGCTTGGTTCGAACCTGAAGTAGTCGTAAACGAGTGATTTCACGATCCTTTTCATAAACGACTTTGTTCATTAAAAATTCTACTTATTTGGCAATCAAGTCGACCTAATTCAATTGGCACGCTTTCCTTCCGTTGAGTAGATTGTTGTAGATTCTTGTCCAGAATTCATACCATTAGACAATGCATTGATCCTCCTATACACACCTTCTTCCCAATATGGTTGCTTGTAGCTATGTTGTAGTAAGTCGAGCAAGCCAGATCGTCATAAAGGGCAATAGCTTCGGGAAAGATTTTCTTAGTTCTCGTAGCCTTTCTAGTTCTATTCTAAAAGAAGAGCTTGGGCTATTCCGAATGGACGATATAAAATGTTCGAAGTCATGGCTCAGAAATGAAATATTCAATTTTGGACCGGCTCTTTCTCCAAGCATAATGACCTTTTAGAAAACTGCGAGCCACCTTTTATTTATAAGCCTAAGTGCCTGCAACTTTCCATCACTCTTATCCTCCATCACCATATTTACTTGGACGTCAAAATTAGTTTGATTAGTTTTGTACTCATTGTTGTCGTTATCATCTAAGCTTTCGTTCAAATTAGTTGGGATCGACTAGATGAATCATTCTCTTTTATTCTCTCGTCTCCAAATACGTGGTCTCTATAAACTCCTCTCCTGACAATTAAGTAATTTTCTTACATAGTTTTTCTGTGTTACTCTCAACCTACTTTTACCTCGTCTCAGATCACTTACTTGACAGCTTCACTCTTTATTTTTTGACGATGACATCTAAATACGTAAAACGGTTATAACCAAACTATCAAAATGTGTCGACTACTGTAATAATTTTTCTAATCGTGTTACTGTGACCTGACCTTTTTGAAGATCTCCTAATGTTTCATTCCATCTCTAGTGTGTGACGGCCTATTTTATCGAACATTGCATCTCAAAATCACCACAAAATTAAACTCTTTCACCCTATTTATGTCTCTAAAAGTTTAAATCTAGATGTCACTTTTTATTTTACTCACGTTCTGATCCATATAACATCTCCGATCTTGATACCGTTGCAATAAAAATTTGCTTTAGCCCAAGATATATATATATATATCCATGATCGTAACATTTTTTAAATATTACCGAGTACTTCTTCTGTAGTATGCAATACCTTTTTTTTTGGCAATTTAATATGTTTTCATTTTCTTGTTTTGCAGAAAATTATTTCGCCACCCCCGTTTTTTATGGTGAAAAAGTAAACCAAAAGAGTAGAAGAAGACCCAACACAGACGACTTTGCAATCTCTCCACATCTCTCTAGATTTTCTTCTTTCTCTCTCCCTACTTTTTTAGCCATTCATCTTCTGATCTCACGCGTTTGAATCCCCTTTGCTCCATTAATCACTTCACCTCAAATATGGGAAGCTTTCGGGAGTTGTCTTAAAGCTGCTTAGCATCACAGGCAGCATCATCGCCAGCTAGATTCAGGTGTCTGAAAAGTCCACTCCTTTTCAGGCTTCCGGCTTTTCAGTCTGTTTTTGACCGTTGAATCTTCCAGCAGTCACTGGAGATAACTTTCCGGCGACTTTTTTCCCGGCTCTGCATAATCTACCGAGCTCAACAGCTTTTTAATTGTTAATCTGAGTTTTGGTCAGAACTTTGAGGAAAGCTGGTTGGTGGGTACGTAAGACAGCCATAGAGACATTGACTAGTAGATAGGAAGATGAACTCTGAGTTGAAACCCTAGCTAAACTTTTATCCCCTAAAGAATCTTCATCCAGATAAATGCCCTAGATTTCTTTCATCCATCTTGCCAGCTGAAGAAAACCAAGAACAGCCCATTAGCATGCCGGTCGACTTAGATAACTCCTCTGCCATCAACGATTCCACCGCCTCCGGCGAAGCCAGTGTCTCTTCTTCCGGTAAACCTACAAAGAAGAAGCGGAATCTACCCGGTATGCCAGGTAAATGAATACCAGCCCAAATTCATCTTTAATTTATATTAAAAAAAGGTTGATATATGTCATATGCCTAATTGAAGTATAAATTTGAATTGGGTATGCGAATTATTTGCAGATCCAGATGCAGAGGTGATTGCTTTGTCACCCAAAACCCTAATGGCAACAAACAGATTTGTTTGCGAAATCTGCAATAAAGGGTTTCAACGTGACCAGAATTTGCAGCTTCACAGGAGGGGGCATAATCTGCCGTGGAAGCTTAGGCAGAGGTCAAGCAAGGAGATCAGGAAGCGGGTCTATGTCTGCCCCGAGGCGTCTTGCGTTCATCACGATCCGACGCGGGCATTGGGCGATCTAACGGGGATAAAGAAGCATTTCTGTAGGAAACATGGGGAAAAGAAGTGGAAGTGCGACAAGTGTTCGAAGAAGTACGCTGTTCAGTCGGACTGGAAGGCTCATTCGAAGATTTGTGGTACTAGAGAGTATAAATGTGATTGTGGGACACCTTTTTCGAGGTCAATTGTTGGATCTTTTTATTTATTTATTTTATTTTATGTTCTAGTGATTAATCATGTGTTTGTTTGGGTTTTGAGGTTGAGTTTGCTTTTGTATGTTCGTAGGAGGGACAGCTTCATTACACATAGAGCCTTTTGTGATGCATTAGCTGTGGAGAGTGCTAAAGAACCGGCTGCAGTGGCAGCTCTAGGTGGCGATGATGACCCTAAAGCTCAAAGGATAGCTTCACCCTCAGCTTCACCACCACCACCATCATCACCAGAAAAGCCTTGTTCTGTTCCTCCGCCAGTTGCTGCAATGCCACCCTTAGTTTTGCCGATTCAAAGTCCAGGTACTTTGATTTAGAAAGGGAAATTGGCAATCTTTGGATTTTGTCGGATTCGTTTTGGTTAGCATACCTGCAGGAAAAAGAAATCTTTGTTTTGTTTTGTATATCTCTTGATGTTGTAGTTGTAGTTTTGTCCGTTACTGATCTTTGTTCTCATATGTGCTTACGCACCTGAGTCATGTATCTTTTTGTCTTATAACGGTTTAGTTGCTACGGAGGACTTTTCTTTGATGGGATTTTAACCATTTAAAAGATTCAGACCGAGCAATTTTGGTAAAGAAAGAAACCAATAAGATTCAAAAGATGAAGAGATGAGATAGAGTGAACTGGGTATTAAGAAAGACAGAACGTGGACCATTATTTAACCTCCTTTTTCTTCAACTAAAATTGCTTTAAAAAATGTTTAGCTTTCCTCGACAGTTACCTCTTCTGGATGAGTAACCCTTTTGTGTTTATTCTGGGTTTATGTTTTCTTGCTATATTTATGAATTGTTAATGCTGCAGAGTTGCACGAAAGTCCCACTTCAAATCCCACTCAAGTTTTGGATGCTACGCCAGTGCCAACACTGGTGGCTGGATTGACTGGGGGTTGTAGCAGTAGTACCACTTCAAGCAGCAATGGAAGTACAAGCAGCAGTGTGTTCGCAAGCCTGTTTGCCTCGTCTACAGCTTCACAAAGTTTGCAAGCTCCAACAGCTGGTTTCACCAACTTAATACAAGCCATGGCCCAACCTGAACAAACACCTGAGCACGCGCCATCTTCATCCATGGAACCCATCTCACTTTGCCTATCAACCAATCACGGGTCTTCGATTTTTGGACCTGCAGGGCTAGAGCGTCGGCAGTATGCGCCTCCTCCCCAGCCAGCCATGTCTGCAACAGCATTGCTACAAAAGGCTGCTCAGATGGGTGCAGCTGCAACAAACGCATCCCTGCTGAGGGGTTTTGGGATTGTCTCTAGTTCTTCTCTTGGGCAGCAGGAGTGGAGTGGGAGGCAAATTGAGCCGGAGAATGCACCGGCAGGACTTGGGCTTGGGCTGCCCTATGACGGGGGTTCTGGTTTGAAGGAATTGATGTTGGGAAGCCAATCTGTTTTTGGTCCGAAGCATACTACACTCGATCTTCTTGGGTTAGGGATGGCTGTTGGTGGCGGTCCAACTAGCGGGCTATCAGCACTGATGACCTCCATTGGTGGTGGCCTTGATGTTGGGGCTGCAGCAGCGTCATTCAGTGGTGCAGAATTCACGGGTAAAGACTTGGGAAGGAGCTCATGACATGAGAGGAAAGCCAATGCTTCTCCTGGGAGAGATGCACACTACACGGGGGCTTAATCTGCTGCAACAGTTGGTAAGACATAATGCTGTTACCCCTGGTGGGTCTAGACTCATGAAATTAAGCTTGACACCACAAGGGGCATTATCTGCAGCAACATTTGGTAAGATACTAGTGAACTAATGCCCTAGTGGAATTAAGCTTGGGACGCATAGCAACGAGGCAGTTGAGTCATTTTAGTATTGTTCTGCTGTCTCGATGCAAAGGGACGATAACGACTGTTTATGTTATTTGTATGTATATGTAATTAAAGGTTTAATTAATCTACAATACATGTGTTCTGAGTAAGGTTAGTCAAGGCTAGAAAAAACAGGAAGCAGCATTTCTTGTGTATGATAAATCAATAACCTGATAAGCGACTCTGAATCTGTATACCTAAGTTCAGGTTGGTCTATTCAATTTATTTCACCAGTTAGTAGTGACATTGGGACGGATTTTGGTTGCTTTGTAATGCTGGTTGATCATGTGGAGGTTCTTGCGAACAAAAAATCTGAGTTGTATAATTTTATAAGCCAGTTGACTTTACTAAACTATTTCACATCAAAGAATGCGTGTATAAATATGGAACTAAGTGCTTGGTTGTATAGTATCTAATTATCGGTAATGGTGGGTTGGTGGCCTCCTGTGTCATCACCAATTAATTGGTGAAGATGATCTGTCACTCCAAAAGATAGAGAGATGAAGCTGCAGATCAAGCTAAAACCATGAACACAGAGAACTCCCAATTCCCACGGCACCGTGTCTATGGTAGTATGATACTCCTTTTCAATTTCACTTTCGTCGATCTGCAGATTTGCCAGCGGTTAGTGTGGATCTGTGATTAAACGTTTCCTGGGGATGTAGTAGACTGTAATGCGATCCTTGGGCGTGTTTAGGGTGAAAGTGAGTGGCTATGGTGGTGATAGCCTTCGAGGGATGCCGGAGATTATATTGGCCGGAGGAATGAGAGGGGCAAAGTGATTCTTCTTGTTTCGACTGTAAGGGTAGTCTTAAGAAATTTACCATTGTGGTATATTAAGAAAGTGAAAAGTGAATCAATGCAAATGTAAATGTTCGACCTTGGATGATCAGTGCGCGAGACTTTGTCGATTAGAGGGGTTGAGTAGAGTTGGTTAATCGATACCGTCTTTGTCGATTAGAGGGGTTGAGTAGAGTTGGTTAATCTATTGGTTTTTAAAATTGAAGGAAAAAAAAACGAAAACTGTGTGCCAAATGCGTTTTTTTTTTCTAGTTTACAAAACTGAAAAAAAAAATGAAAACGAAAACCCAATCAAACAGAGCCTTAGTGTTGAACCCATAACTTTTAATTCACAATGGAACGACCTTACTGTCATGCTCACCCTCGAGAAAGTGTTCGAGCTTTCTTTTTTTGGTGCAAAAAAAAATTGGACCATAAAGCTCTAATCTAACCGACAAGGAGTATTGCGCTTCGAGGATCAAAAGTGTTCGAGCTTGCACAGTGGAAAATAAGAGGATAAACCTAGCATGCAGTTGAAAAGAAAGAAGTACAGAAACCAGTTGATGGAGGTCAGCTTGTCTGGTGCCAAAAATCCAGGAGAACACGGGTGGACTATGATAAAAAAATCAGTTGCCAGTAGATCGAAAAGAACAACATACATTATACTAGGCTTTTTGACCTTTTCAACGCATCTAAGAGGAGTTGGCACTGTTTGGCTCTTTCTTTGATTGCCAGTATCTGCCTCTTTTACTTGATCAATTAAAGAAACAACAACTTGGGACTTCACTTCAGAAGGGCCATTACTTAAATTTATTTCTTGTCATGTGCCACCAGTTACCCAAGCAGGGACTGATGGAGTGTGCATGCACCATGATGACAGCCTCACTTAAAAAGCATTGTTATCTGACTTCTCGAACCCATTTGTTTGCATGTCTTGCTTGTCAAAAGTTTAATACTGTGTGACAATTATGAAAGCAGCGCAACTGCAGAAGGCTTTGCCAACTATCCTGCCATTGGCTCATTGCAGCTCTGTTTTCAATAATTGACCCGTTGGGCCTTTTCAAGTGAGAACTAAAGAAGTACATCAGATTAGCTTAAGCGGAGTCTGACCCACTCCAAGCTCAGCCCACTTAAAACCACGCTCCATGTCTCCTAAATTTTAGGGATAAAATTTCTAAGTTTGTAAGAAATGCACGTTCCTGTTCAAAATCTAGAGAAAGTGTATCAGATTTTCTACTATCATCAGGCTTCCGTCTGATTATAAAATTTCTGGCCAATGTGACAATTTTCGCTGTCCACAACCACATCCTCCAACCGGTAACCAACTGTTGGGTGATTGTGGCATAAAGAGCACATGAAAAGCTCGCGAAAAGCATAAGCTGCGAGTGGTGGAGATGGTCGGTGGTGTTTGCAAGTTACCAGAGGGAAATAATACGTCAAAACCGAGTCTTTTTCTTGTAATCACTCCCTAATCTAGAGATATAAGTTATAGTACTATCCATGAAATTCGGATTAAGATCCTCTGTTATACAGCAGATATGTTGTACCCAAAAAATGTCACTAAATATATTTTAGGGACAAAAAATTATCACTATAAATTTTAATAACAGTAATAAAGTACTTTCAGTTCAGTGACAATCTTTTATCAGTAATCTTGTGCTGTATAGGTACTGTGAGAATGGGCCGGGCTTGAGATTTTAAAATGTCATGCCTGTTGACCCAAATTCACGTTGGGCTCCAGCCTCTCAAGCTAAACTGCTAAAGCGCTCCAACCCCAGTCGATGCAGCTCTCTGTACCTCATCTTGTCTTTGATTCTGGCGAGAGCGGTAAACTTCTCGCCAAGCCAAGGGGAGAGAAGGCCGAGAGTGACATCGGCATCCGGAGCTTTCTACCTGTATATCAACAAAGAGTTAATAAGGAGACACAGATTTCTTGCTAGGTTTTTCATCGCCTGGTCACTGCCCTACGGATAAGGTTCTGCTGCTTTCCAATGCAGCCCTAATCAATAAGCATAGCATCATCAGGTGCATTTTTCTCGCTCAATCTTCCTCACCAACTCTGAATTTCCTCTTTTTTGATTAGTTTTCGCAGGATTGTTAAGCGTATTGTCTCATTTCCACTTTCCTCACAATGAGTAATTACACACCCACACATACACGCCCGTACTTGTGCTTCTATGCACTTAATTTGTAGGCCATGCTTTGGAGCCAGGTGGCGGAGTTTTCGGTATTATGCTAACCAGCTATATCACAACTGATTGAGAAGAACGATTGAAGGGTAGATGCATTGAGACAGTTATGGGAATTGATGCTCGCTGCGGTATTCACAATTGCTTTTTCTGCATTAAGTTGAGGTTGTTTTGGCTAAGGAAATAGAATGCCATTTAGGGGCCTGATTCATTTCAACGCTGCTATTAATTCCGGGTTTCGAAGCGCTGTAGGAAAGCCTCGAGGTCGACCCCTAAGTTTAGCGCTTGGACGCGGTAGATTATTGTGTGGGCAACCCAGTGTTGGTTGTAGCTGTTGTAGCTCTCCGCTTCCAACCAACACGGGCGTGCATTTGGCAGGGCGACCCAGGAAAGTCGCTAATCTACGGGCACATTACAAGTCTTGTAACAGTAGAAGTACCGTCCCTGAGGCACGTTCCGGCCCTTTTGTGTCTGGATCAACCTGTCGCGTCTCTCAATATCCGTGCAATCAGTTATCCAGGAAGCCAATGGCTACTTCTGGCTCTGTATCCGCCTCCGGAGATTTAATTGTGGATACCTTGATTTCAAGTTGTGGGAATGTCTCGAGTTTTGCAAAACCTGCTGGTGTTTTTTTTGGTGACAGAAGTCGTCAGAGTTGGAACAAAGCTAGTATGAGTATGAGAAAAAGAGAGCCAAATGACAAACATATGGTTTACAGGTATTTTTTATTTGATAGTACTTGGGGGTCTTGCAATTCCAATCCATTTGTTGGACCGCGGTCCAAAAAGTATTGCATCTCTTCTTCAACATTTTCCTCTGATGGGGCCATTCCGGAGGTATCATCAGATGGATCATCGAGTGATGAACAAGTTGCAAGTTTGGCGATATCATCTGATCAGTATGTACTCTTTTTTGCTTTTGCTTTTTTTTTTTCTTCTTCCTTTTCTGTTTTCAAATTCCTTAATTTTTTTTTCATTTGAATGCTCCTGAGGATTTCTTTCTTCATTTAAATCACATTTGCATGAGTGATAGAGGTTGGTTCAGTTTCAGTGTAATATTGCACATCTGCACTCATTGGGTAAAACTATAACATGCAGTCATAGTTATTTTTTATACAGGCCGTCAGCGGATGCCCACAAGGAACCTCCTTGAATATGCAGACAGAATCTCCTTTGAGATCTCCTTTTGTACCTTTTTCCCGCTACCATCCTTTGTTATATTAGTTTGTTTACATAAACATGTGGATGCTAGGTTATTCTGTGCACATATACTGGTTGCCATCATGAATTGATATGCATAAGCCGCGACAGGTTTGATTATAGTCCACAGGACTATGGCGGAAAAAGAGCACGCTATTATTCTATGCAGTTGTGCAAATAATCACCAATTCTTTTATAGGACAAAGCTCCTTTTAAGGTAGGAATAGTGACTGGACAGGTTGGGCATGTGAAACCCCTTTCCCAACTCGATGAGTGAGGAAGACACCTCTCCCATCCCATCCATACCCATGATAAGGTGGTGTAGGATAGATCTAATGTTAATTGGCAAGAGGCAGGTTGTCTTTCGGGGTAAAATTCTTACTTAATCTATTATGCTTTTCCAAGTCTCATCTATAGCTAGGACTAGAGACATAGAATAACATAGACATACCCTTAAGCAAATCTTTATTATGCCCCCCTTGCCTTTCTAGAATGGCCATTCTAATTAGCAAGACAACATCTTAGAGTTAGTAGCATGCTTGTATGCAAATTCCGAACCGTGTATTGCAGTTCAAGAAAGATATTTAACAAATGAAATTCCCGTGGTTTTGCTTGAAAAATCCTAAATTTAGGGGTGTGTTTGAAACCCATTTCAGTTTTTGTTTTACAAAAAACCAAAACCAAAACCAAAACCTCTTTGAGTTTTCTGTTTTTACAAAGTTGATGGGTTGTTTGATACAGTTTTGCATAATTGGTTTTTGCTTTTCCCCCCCCTCTTCTCTTTTATTTTATTTTTCAATACTTGAGAGCTTCTTCTGAGATGCTATATTTAACAACCAGAAGCGCCTCCACCACGATCAACGCATCTCCTTTACCACAGTCCAACTACTGCTATGACAGTAACACATTAGCTTGCGAATTAGGGTTTCATTGGTTTGATTGGGTGAATAGTTTGGAATTTACCTGCACAAATTGAAGATACTAGCGCTAATCGATGCATGAAATCTTTTGGTGGTGTTTGTTGCAGGGGCAATGGTGGTCGGTGTGATGGTAATTTGGATTTAGAGAAGTGGTGGTGCCGTGGTAGTGACTGATGTTAGAGGGTTTAGTGTTTGGCGGTATTGGTAAGTGGTGGTGGTGGTTGGCAGTATTCGTGGGTGTTGGTCACTGTTTTGGTGGCGACGGTCAGTTACTATGGCGGTTGGTGGTGTTGACAAGTTTGGGTGTGTTGATCAGTGGTTGTGGTAGATCGGCGGTCATTAACTGTGTTTGTAGTTTGGTGTTCGGTGGTGTTGGTCATTCGTGGTGGTTGTGGCGGTCAATGGATACGGTGGTTGGTAATGTTGGTGGTGGTGTTCTTGGGTGTTAGGTGTTAGTGATGAAGATTAGAGGGAAGAAGATACATAACATGCTTCCAACAAAAGTTGAAAGGTGGATCTCAAATAAAAAAAACCAAAACTGAAAATTCCAAACTCCAAAAACGGAATTTTAAAAAATGGTCCTATTTTGAAAATTGGTTTATAAAACTGAAGAGGGGGGGAACTAAAATTGTCTGTCAAACAATAATATTTTTTTCCAGTTTTCAAAACTGAAAACAAAAACTGTTTTAAACGCTACTTTAGTTTTTTGGAACTATCTTTAATAGGATTTTAGAATGATGAGCACTCTACAACATTGAGCGGATGCAAATTTCCAAGATATACAGATTGCACCATTTCTTCTGCTGCTTTCTATGGTTAGTTGATACAAGTATGAATGGTACACTTAGGACAAAATTAACCTTCTTTTCCAGCAGCTTTAAGGTTGAGGGACGGAAATCTGTGCAATGAGATGTGAGAACTGAACTATCTTCTTTTTCTACCAATACTACCTAACAAGTAGTCAAGTACCTTTGAATAAGTGCATGGGCGGGCTACCATATATTTTCTCTGGAAACTAACACACTCTCAGCTGGACATTTTATCATGTGGAACTATTAAATGGTACTTTTTGATGTTTAACTGTTTAAGTCTTCAAGTATTGCAAGAACCTTTTGGCAAAAACAATCGTACACATGGTCAAGTTTGCTTTCCATTTAGCAGCTAGAAATTTTTTGAATCCATGCAATTCTATCCCAGCTATTTTTTTTATCGTAAATGCTCTTTGACTCCAGGAAAAATCATGGTGACAGAGCGCTGAAACTACTTTCTGGATCGTGTTACCTGCCACACCCAGATAAGGAAGAAACAGGTGGAGAAGACGCTCACTTTATATGTGTGGATGAGCAAGCAATTGGCATAGCAGATGGTGTTGGTGGCTGGGCAGAAGTTGGTGTTAATGCAGGATTATATGCCCGAGAACTCATGTTTAATTCGGTGGGCGCAATTAGAGATGAGCCTAAGGGGTGCATTGACCCTGCTAGGGTGTTGGATAGAGCGCACTCATTTACAAAAGCCAAAGGTTCTTCAACGGCCTGCATCATAGCCCTTACAACCCAGGTTTCGTTTACTTCACTTGAACATTGAGAAATGCTCTATTTAGAAAAGGCTCTTGAAGTCATATAATGTACAGTCCTAAGGCTGCTCTTTATGCTTTCTTATCAGATAATGTATTTATCTTTTGTAAGACCTCCATACCCAAATACCATGATGCGGCATTGCAGCATTTTATATGGTCTTCTCAAGTATGTGTATATATAGGGTGCACCTTTGGTCCTTTGCAGACCAGAAAACTCACTAGAGGGTTGCGCACCTGGGTGTGGGGGTAGTGGGGAACATAGAAAACAGTCACGTGTTAGAAATAACAGGCAGGAAGATGAAAGAGGTTTGTATGTCTGATTTTGAAAGCTAAAGAAAGTAATCATGTGCAGTATCTGCTTGCGAGTTTTCTGAAATGAGGCCCTAGAGAGACCAAAAAATCCTTAAATATGTGAAATAGGTTGCTTTTAGGCAAGGATCCCGTGTGTGAGCTATGAAGTAGCCAATAAAAGGGCATGTATACCACTCAAAGAGTGACGCATCCCATGTCTTTCCAATCTCTCCTAAGATAAAGACAGGGCAGTTAGCATGTAATAAGCGGGGGATAACAGGGAGGATAGGACCACGGTTTGCAGTACTACCCCTCAACAGCATCTGTTGGCATAGCATGAGTTAAATCGCCTTTACAAGCCTGCCAACAATACATTCATGTTAAGTCGGCCTAATATTCTTAAGTTCACAGTAGAAGCTCTTTGCATTAAGGTATTACTTAAAGAAGAACTTGCTACAAGTTATCTTATATGCTGGTATATTTTTGTTTCTCTTCCAGCAGGGTATTCATGCTATTAATCTAGGTGACAGTGGATTCATTGTGGTTAGAGAGGGCTGCACTGTATTCGAGTCGCCTGTGCAGCAGCATGGTTTCAATTTTACGTATCAACTGGAAAGTGGTACCAGAGGTGATCAACCAAGTTCTGGTCAGGTTAGTTAAAGGGCGGCGTATCTTTTCCTCCACTGAACACAATTTCATCACTTCATGCACTTGGAATTGATCTTTGGATGTACTAATATTTTGGGGGAAAAAAGGATGCATAGTGCACGCATTGAGCTTTGGTCCTTTGGATATTGTGCGGGCCAATAATCAGGAAAAAAAGGTGGCGTGGTGCACGAGGCTCCTGCTACATGACATGATAATTTCTAATATTTTGGACAAGATAAATGCTGCAACACTGTCTTCAATTTTGACTAAACTTGTAGGCAAGCATATAGGAAGAAGATGAAGATGTTCCACTGAGCGAGAGATTTGAAGAGGAAAATTAGTTTAAACTTTAAAAGAGAAAATGTGTAGGAGAAATTGAAGATCAGATAACAGTTTCAAACAGGAAACAGGAAAACCAGTGTCGTGCACAAGGGACAGCGTTAACTGACCTGAAATTTTCTTAGACAATAGTTGTCATTCTTCGTTGCCATCTGTTAACAATGATCAAGAGTCTATCCTGACTACGCTGTTGCGTGACTTTTTGTTTGTCCATTTGGCAATTATCGAACTGTCCCTTCTGTGGAAACTGTCCATTCTAACTATTGGGTCGTCCCTCTCCCCACCGTATATTCTAGACCGGGGTCAGTTTGTAAATAATCATTTAGCCAAGTGTTTGTGCGGGTGGACTGGTGGTGGTGGGTGGGGGTAGGTGGGTGAAGGAAAGAGAGGGGTTTGGGTGGGTGGGCGTTCCTATAAAGCTCCTGCTTGTGATCAACTCAAAGTATGCTTAACCATCACTGGTTGGGGTTGTTTTGGCCAGGTTTTCTCGATTCCTGTTGCACCAGGAGATGTTATTGTTGCTGGGACGGACGGATTGTTCGACAACTTGTACAGTAACGAGGTCACTGCTATTGTCGTTCATGGAGTGCGAGCAGGCTTAAGCCCTGAGGCCACGGCTCAGAAGATTGCGGCTTCGGCACGCCAGAGAGCTATGGACAGGAACCGACAGACCCCGTTTTCGACAGCAGCCCAAGAAGCTGGTTTTCGCTATCATGGAGGCAAACTCGATGACATTACTGTTGTTGTTTCATATATCAGTAGCTCAATCAACATGTGAGTATCTTGTACATTTTTCAGCAAGCTTTCTTACTTTTATGCTGTGAGCGGGAGCTAAATGAAGTGTGAGTACTAGGTCCACTTTTTTGCCTCAACTTGATGTTTATCTTAACGTCATTAAGTCTCTGTGTTTAAAGTACCGTAATAGCACAAGCGGAGTGGAGTCGCAAAGGTCTGGGATGCTAGGGAATGTTAATGGGGTTGGTATTGAGAAACCTGCCGTTACCGCTAGTCAGTCGCTCAAATTTTAGCCCATCACCACCTCTATCGTGCAGATGATAGTAATGCCTGCAGATATCAGTACCATATGCACCACTCTTGGTACCGAAATTTCCAAACACTCATATAAAGGTGGGGAGACGCCTTCCCATTTAACTGCTTTTAAGTTAAAGGTTATACACAACTATGCNTTTTTTTTTTTGATAAAGATGAGAATAGCATTGAAATTAAAGCGCTTTGAAGCGATTACAAGATTTTGCCAAACGGCTGAAAAAGGTCACGACATTTTCGTGACTCAGAGTATACAAAAAATTAAACCACTAACCTATAGACCGTAAACTAATTACAATTAAACTGAAGCAGAGCATATCCTACACTTCAGCCTAACTTAAAGTAATATGTGTAGGCCTACAGATTATAAACAACGACAAATAAAAACAGAAGCAAACAAAATTAAAAGTACAAAGATTACAATGAGGAAGTACAATTACGTAGCCCTACGAAGATCGAAGGTGAACTCGTTAACCAAAGGGATCGCAGCGCTAAAAAACAAGAGGATGTAAATCATGCATGGGTCACCATATTTTACCGACCTTGCCACCCCCCAAACACGGCAACCGAAAAACCCGGGGAACAAACCAAAACTATCACAACCGGCTATCGGGCAACAAACCAAACAAAACATGGCCGGCTAAGCAAGACTGAAAACCATCCCCCCCCCCCCTTCCTAGAGCAGGTTACCCTATACCCCCTCCCCCCTCCCCACGCCCCAACCCCCCCCCCCCCCCCCACCCCCCACCCGAGGACAACCCAAACCCCTATGCCCCCCCGAGGCCTTATCCCCCCCCCCACCCCCCACCCGAGGACAACCCAAACTCAGAAACCAGTAAACCCAAAATTCAACCCCCCCCCCATCCTGCTTTTGAGCCCCCACTGCTGCCCGAAATTACTGCCCCCGCTGGTTTTTTTTCCGGCCGCCGCCGATGCGTTTCCGGTCGCCGCCGGTGGAGATCCGGTCACTGTCGGAAATTAAGACGAAACCCTAGCAACGACAACCTCGTCAATCAAGCCTATTATTGAGCACGATCACCCAGAGCCTGTAGATCCCACACTCTGCCGGCAGGATTCCGGCAACATCCGGTGAAATCCCGGCCACATCGATTCGGTCCAAACGAGCTAGCAGATCGAGGAAAAAATCCAGATCAACATAGATCGAGAGAGATCGGCGCAGACCGAGGGAGATGGCGCCTCACCGCACCGCCGTTGTCCCCGTCGGCCACCTCCATCCATCGCCGGCCACGAAAGTACCCTAACCTCAAAGAATCCAACACACATCTAGACGGAAACAATCAAAAGCTAGGCCGGATTCTGGCCGCCGCCCCACGCGCACCTACGCACGGTGGGGCGGCCATGGATGCTTTGCGGTGGGAAGATAGGTTGTAGAGAGAAGGCAGAGACTTTTTTGGTTTTTAGAGAGAGACAACTATGCTTTTAAGTTAAAGAGTATACGCAACTATTATAACGCATCGACTATACACAACTATTCTAACTGCTTTTAAGTTAAGAGTATACACAAACTATTATAACGCATCGACTATACACAACTATTATAAAGCATCGACAAAAACTCCAGTTATATAAAAGCAAAGTTGAGAACATTCATGGATAATGTAAAAGCTGACACAACCTTGTTGCACTGTTTCCCCATGGACGTGGGGTTTATTACATAGGATGTACATATACAAGCATAACAGAGGTACTTTTTATTCATTCATATGAACATGACATGAGACCGGGAGGGGAGAGACGCAACAATGATCATGCGTTCTTTGCCAGAACTATTAAGCCTTTACCTCACTCTTGCCACTGATGCATTTCATGCCCAAACTCCCTCTCTTCTTGTCCTTCTCATTAGCTCCTCTCTCATTGCCTTAAATGCTGCTTCTACCTGCCCCTCTCCCTCTTTCCCTTCTTCTTCTTGTTGTCTCTCCTCTCCCTCTTCTCGCCTCACTTCTTCTTGTCTTCTTTCTTCCTCCTTTTGCGCCTGTTCCTCTTCCGTCTCCCTAGTTCCCTCTTCCTCCTCTCTCTTCTCTTCTTCCTTGTGCTTCCTCGCCTCCTCTTCCCTCTCCCTAGCTGCTGCTTCCTCCTCTCGCTTTCTAGCGTCTTCTTGTTCCCTCTCCCTTGCTGCCTCTTCCTCGTGCTTTTTAGCTTCCTCTTCTTCTCTCCTCCTGGCTTCCTCCCTTTCTCTGGCTTCCTGTTCCTCTCTCTCTCTAGCCTCCTCTTCCTTTCTCCTCGTCTCCTCCTCTCTCTTTCTGGCTTCCTCTTCTTCCTTTTTTCTGGCCGCCTCTTCCTCTCTCCTCCTTGCCGCCGCCGCCTCTCGTTCCCTAGCCTCCTCCCTTTCCTTCTGAATTTCTTCTTGCATTATCCTCTCTTCTTCCTCGGCACAAGATGTGCATGCAAGGATGATTGATTCACGTTGTGGAGCCAGGAGCCGGTCGATTGTTGAATTGGGTACATTGAAGGACGAGGCTAAGACTTGTTTCTCCAGAGTCTGTAAGACCGAACTTTTTCCTGCTAGAAACTGAGGATGGTTTCTCCTCGATGCCGTTGTGAACCCCGCAAAGACAAACGTGTCATTGTTGAAGGATATTTGGGCCATAGGATGGTACCTTGGCACAGCAAATACATCGCCTTCTTCAACCCTATACCTCGCGCTCTGGCACTCTTTTTCATTTGCTGTGCTTGAACAGACCACGCGAACCATTCCTCGCCCTTGTAGTACAGTTGCTATCTCAGTAGCCATTGGATTCCAATGCGGCCCCATCATTGATCCCTTAAAGATGCATCAATTAACAAGCTTTGTTAAAGATATCTCTGATAACATGGAAGTCTAGGCCATTAACAAATTTCGAACAACTAACCGTGGTCAAGTTCACCATAAAAATACCAAAGTCGGAACCCCTCAATGCGTTCAACTTTCTCCTGGTCACCGTTGTGCTCCACCCATTGCAATTCTTGACATCTGGATCTTCCTTGAAGATGTTGTATAGTTTTGTCTTCTCCTTTTTGTTGTTGACATCAAACATGCTATACCCTCTGCTTCCTTGAATGGCCTTCATGAACTGGGCATCAATCTCCCAGAGTGTTCTTTTCGACCATGGCACCCCATGCACAATAGCTGGTGGCTGTGTTCCACTTGTTATCTCTTCGATCACTTCCTCGGGGACCTTGAAACACCAATTCGCGTCACGTTAATATTTAACTTCCAGCATAAATCAGAAGACACGAGATGTGTCTGAAAGGATTTTCACCTTGAAGGCTGCTTGGAGGACATTTTTATCAAATCCAAGCATCAAATCACGAATGCTTGAGTAGGGTCCTGTTGGTGGTTCCTGCATCATTTATATACTCCATAGTCATGTGCATTTACTGTAAAATACTGGATATGAAAGACTATAAATAGTCAAGATGCCAAAAAATTATTACTCGCAAGTCATTATTTGATGTAGCAAAGATGGCATAGATACGAAGCTTTTGTCGTTCAGGCTCTAAGTTGCTCTGTATGAAGAAAACAGTTCCGGGCCGCAGTCTGTAAGAATCTCCTCTCCTCAAAACCATGCGTCGTAGTTCATCTTCATCGGGGTCTTCATCGGTCCAGCTCAACCTTCCGCCCCCTATACTCACAACCAAAATGTTAAACTGGAAATGAAAACCTCAAGTATTTGCGCCTTCATGCTTCTTTTGTTGAAACTTCACAATACATCTAGTCTGGCTGCACAAATTCCAGAGATGCATTGCTTAGGAGTTCTTAACCTTCTAATTCTTTTGCATCTTAAAAGTCCTCATCAAAACACAGATAACACTCCAAACTTTTTGCAGGCGTACGGCCATATACCAATGAAAATCACGACACTACTCTTCTACATGTGCATTTGCTTTTAGCTGATAAAATATGTTGACATCTCTACCACATGTGCATTTGCTTTCGCTCTCAACGCATCATTCCTTACTGTTTATGCCATGTTTGCATAATATAGAGCACATTAATCTTCCAGGCTCGCAAAATAGATAACCAAGGTGACAAGCTAGTGCTGAAGGCCTCTCTGTTTCCTCTAAGGTCAAGGATATGCTTACTTGGTGTAAGCCCATATACCGGAAAAGCAAACATAGATCAAAGACACCCCCATGCACGCACATACATAACTATTTTGCTTCCCCCATGGCTGCGTTAAACGAAGGCGAGGAAGTCTATCTAATTGTGGGTATGCCCGAAAAGAGAAAGAAAAAAGAAAGAAGTCGAGGTTTACCTGTCTGGACAAAGAAGACCATGTCTGCATGGAGGAGCACAGGAAGGAAGAGGGCATTAGGCTCCAACGTGATGAACTGAAGATGGTAGGATCCTCCTTTTGTTCCATCACCCACCTTAGCTGCCGTGATCTCCCCATATTCACTTGATGCAAGTGATCTCCTCTCACTCTTCTTCACCACGGGCGGTGCCACACATGAAACATCCTCAACACCACCACCACCACAAGCTGTTGATTTTGCTACTGGTGCAGATACAATAACGAAGTAGAAAAACAAGAGCACCCGAAAAGAAAATGGTGACACTTTAGCGCTCTTCATCATCATCATCATCATCATCATCGCACTAATTGCACACACACATTACACACACTGAAACCTCTTGACAGTGAGGAGATGCGATGTGGACTGGGAAAAGATATAATGGGAGGGGAGTCGCAGGGCTACGTGGCTTCCCTGTGGACACGTGCATGCCCAGTGTGACACGTTGCAGCTGCTTGGGTTCAAGGGTTTTGAACTGCTTCTGATCCTGCATGCAGATCCTGAGAAACCTTCTCACGGGTGTCATTTTTGTTTGGCGATAATTTCGAGATGTAGTTGGAGAAGTGGACGGGCCTATATATGGACTCGAGCTTGTAGTGGGCCTATGGGCTCAAGCCTATATAATTCTCTAACTAATTGGGCCGAGATCTAGTTGTCTCTGCATTATGCAATTCTCTCTTTCTCCTCTTCGGGGGAGAGAATTTTGAGGCAAGGGTTGTCACGAAACCTGATACAATTGAGGTAAAAGTTAATTTTAAAAATGTTCACATGCATTTTTGTCATTCCAATCATAAAATATTCCTTGCACAATATTTTTTGGTATTGTGAATTTTACACCATAGGGAAAACATCACTGAATTCCTTGAGGTTAGGGTGTAATCTCACGCGAATACGTCATTTTACCGAACGATATACAAACAGAGGTAATAAAGATTGTAAAAAGACTAATTTAACCCCTTTAATGTTGATTTTCTTTTCATAGGCCATCCATCGTCTTCCTCTTTGTTTCTTTCTAATAGAACACTCCCATCACCACCTCTCCCACCCACTCTCTTGGTCTTCCCCCTTCAAGTCCAACGCCACTCCTACAACCACCAACACGAAGCTATCACTAACCACCAAGCACAACAATAACACAACTCAAACACCAATAAGCACAACCACAACGCCAGTACCAACCACGACACCACCCTATCATCACACGAGCCCGTGCGTGCACATATACTCGCACACAGACACATATATTGATTGAATTCACTCATAACACGCGCGGAAACACACACAAACTAACTTATTGAATTTAGAGACACCACCCCCGTTTGAAGTGTAGGTTATGTGTATAGTGTGTGCACAAAAAAGTGGAAGAAGTAAAGGGAAGATGGGAAATGTGGGATAAAATATGTTAATGAAAGTTATGCGTATTTAAGAGTTAAGGATAGAAAAGATCTTGTATTGTCATTTCGAAAATAGAGTACATCGACATAAGCACAAAGTATATTAAAAATTATACCCTAACATCAAAGGGTTCAATTATGTTATCTCTAAATTTGACTTGTTCTTATAATAATCACGCCATCCGTCCCAAAAATTTGATCATATTTTTTTTTTGGGTTGTCCCAATAAAATTGATCACTTTCCAAATTAAAGAAGTATTTTGTAAGTATTTTTTCATGTTTACCCTTTTTATACATCTTATTCTATTTTTTTTCTTTACATTTAATCCTGTACCAACTCATTTTTTTTCCTGACTCACTTTCTTCCTCCTTCTCTTGGGAGTAGAATGAGAAACTCATAAAATATGACTCATATCCTAAATAAGTGTACAAGTCAAACATGATTAAATATTTTTAGACAAATGGAGTATTAGTTAGTGCAAGAAGAGAACGTGTAAGTTATCTTTTTTAAGGGTAGCTATTGCTAAATTTTATATAGTTTGATATTCAAAGCTGCAAAGTGTCCTGACTGTCCTCCCCTTCTAGCGTTGCACGACAAAAGTACCATTCATTTCAAAAGTTAAAATGATGATGTGGTACAATCAAGAATGAGATTAGGGGATGATGAAAACTTGACCCTTTTCTTATTGTACTGAAAATTCCTTGAACACTAGCATTTATACAATCATTGCAACAATTATTTTATCCGACACTAAAATTGCTCCATACTCAATTTTAAAATTGTGTCTGCAGGGTGTGTATATATATATATATATATATATATATATAGAGAGAGAGAGAGAGAGAGAGGTCACATGTGAAATAAGAAGTAGGGTAGGATATGTGGAGCCGTGGAGGAATCACAAATTATGAAGGAGTCATAAACAATAGAGTGCAGGGGCAAAGCAAAATCAACATATCCTAAGAATCACCGAATAGAGAGTAACTGTGAAAGGACCACTATGTACGCATTCGTGCATGCATGTATGGTTGCTTGTGCCAATAGAAGATAGAAGATACCCCAAACACACACACACACACACAAAAATGTCATGGCCAAAACCACCTCCACACTTCCTAGCCCTTTGCCTTTTCTTTTTATTCAGCTGGCGTTGTCTCAATAACTCAACAGCCGAGTGCGTGACAATCCTCTCTTCCTTTCTACGATGGATGATTTAGATCAGAATCTCAACCAACCAACCCATCTTCACTTTTGTGAGTTACAAGCCAAGCCCCCGCGTGTGTCCCGTGTACTTAGAACCTTAGCTCCTAAGTACTTGACCTAATTATATTCTCTCCAGAATCCCCTCTATTCAATTGTCAAAATCCACGTTTAGTTGTTCAAAATCTTAAAACAGCTTAAATTTTCTCTCAAGATGCCACACCCGTACCTACGTGCTTTATTCTGGATCCCAGATATATATGTATATTAATCCGGTGGTCATTTTCAAGTTGTTTCATTTCGAGAGCATTTGTGGGAGATGAGATGATGTCATTCATAAATTTATTGTTTGCTTGGATTTTGTAATATTCCAAAAGATAGATTATGATGCTTAAATACCATCTGGAGAAGAATGTCCTATCTGCTCTCACTGTCATAAAGTTTGTCTATTTCGTCGTTACCACGAGACCACTTTCCTTCGGCCTTGCAAATTTTGAGCAGATCTTGCTTGTGCACTTTATAAATTCAACTTTCCATCTTCAAGTTGGCTTACTATTTGGCAATGTTGACAACCAAATGCATACTTCAACTAGTGTTCATAGTTTTCTTCGTAGTATGTATCACGAGATCTCTCTCTAACCCATAGTAGAAATGTCTATATATGAAGTGCGTATTGAGACTTAAAAAAAGGAGGTGGATAACTTCTTTTACAAATGGCGACCTTCAAGGTTGAGTTTGATTTTCTTGTAAAATTTTGATTACTACTTGTGTATTTGTTTTGAGTTCTGAAAAGAGAAGGTTTTATGATTGTAGTTCTTGGGGAAAGTTAGAAAGCAACCAGAAACCAAAGCCTGAGCCTGATGGAAGTTCCATACTTGCATCTCCCCTTTGCTTTGCACTGCTGTACACCATGAGGAAAGGCCATATTTGCGGCTTGCGCTCAACGCTTTTAACTAGTTGCGGCAACTTTAAATGATCTTTACTCAAATAGTTTAAAGAAAAGTATAGGGTTAATTAAATAATCTGAAATATAGTTAGCCAAACATTCATCGGATGCTATGAGAGTGTTCACACCGTACTAGTAGTGTAATTAGGGCAACAAAGATTTTGGGTATGTTAGAGCAAGAGAGGATTCTCGATCCTCCTCCCTCCGAAAGATAAGATACGTTGTCGACGACCCGAAAAGAGTAGCATGTAATTCAACTCCTGGTAGCTTTACCCTTGAACATCTGTGCTGCTCTTCGTGGCTGATGTACAAGCATTTTTTTTATTTTTATTTATTTATTTGGGGTGGGAGAGTATGATATACTTCGCTGTTCGCTACATCGCGATGGACGGACAACCAGATCACAACGCTGACAACTTAACATGTCAAATTGATCGGCTCTCAAGATATATACTATATCTCAAGTATGCCAATACCTCTATCTTTATAAGTACTATTATTGTTGACACTAAAAGACCTGAAGCAACTTTTAGAAGGTGGGCTTGCTTTGTCTTGGCTTTCTGGCAAGTAAAACGAAGATGGAGGGATGGATGGGTGGACTGATAATGCACTATCACCAGAAGAACATATTCTTCCCCTTGAGTCGCCAAAAGCCATCTGCTTTCCATCGTGCCCGTGATGCCTACGCGCCTCCCTATCTCTCTCTCTCTCTCTTCTATGACATGTACCCATCATACGCTACATCCCATGCATTTCAGACAAAAAGCCGCCAACGTCGGTCCTACGTATGGTTATGTCAGGTCAATTTCAGATGTCCCAATTGCAAGAAGTCGTTGTATATATTGCTTACACCTTCTAGCTTCGAATATCTTTGTTAGCAAGAGGTGCACTCAAATTTTCTCCACCACTCGGCTTGATATTGGGAGAAAACTTTTTCGAAAAGTATGAGGTCTAGCTTGTGTGAGATTGTTCAACTTGACGAAGAGGGCGGACGAGGGTAGACTTTGACACAACGGTTAGATTGTTGCGATTTGATTTGAAGGCCACGAGGGTCGAGCTTGAAGAGTTTTTGCTAGCCGTCATTTTCGTGATCTCGTTGAATATCACTACTATATCTTGATAATCATTGGTTGTTTCTGTTTTGCATTTCAAATCAAATATGTTTACTTTCGGTCTCGTATGCTAACAAATTTCATAGTGACCTTTCTTTTGCAAATCACTTGTAGAAGTTTGAGATCGACCGTAAGCAGCCAAGTACAATGGTTTTGCATATTATCTTCTCAATAATGACACTTGAACCGTAAAGAGGAACCGATCTCGGCAATTCACCTTGTATCATTTATACTTCACTTTTGTCACTAAAATCTAACGAGAAAAAAAAATTCTTTAATGGTCAAGTGCACTGCGCGCAAGTTGTAAAAAATGAAATGCAGACATAATTTTACACTCACTTTTGTAACTTAAAAGCCTATACTCACTAAAAAAATTCACGTTGTTGTCGTTCTAAAAGATTTCCTTTAACAAATCAACAAGTTCTGGACTGTAGTTCTTTTTCAATCTAGTTCGTCTCTTTGCTTCTTTTCTGTTCATTATTTTTCTTACAGCTTAAAGTCATCAATGCAACATAACTAACCTAATTCCTGTCCGACAAACATAAGTCGTGAAAAGAGACATATCAACTCTTAATACTACCGATTAAGTTAGGCTGGTGCCCAAGCTTGACTGCCAACTCCGGCTTCTGATTAAGCTCGGTTCAATTAAAATAAACCACAAATGAACTTGTCTGTTATGTTAATATTATATAATAGAATCAAGATTTCCTTAATCCCTTGAATGTGTCGTAGTATGGTTTAGCAGAATCTTGGTATCAGGCAACACTACAAGAAAAATGCTCTTTAGCGACGGAATTTAGCAGAATCTTGGTATCAGGCAAGCATTTTGAATAGTTAGGGAGGCTAGATTAGAACAAACAAAACCTTGTAATAAGCATACAAACTACTTAATTAATTGAGTGTATAATGAAATATATTGCATTCATACACGAACTATGCATAGCCATGATGGTCAAAAACCAAAAAAGAGGTCCCTTTATGCAGACGTTTAAGCCGAGAAGTTTTATAATTTTTTGGTTTGTGCCAAAGTGTGTTGAAGCCTGAGATGGCCACTAAATCTGTTGTAATTCCGGCATGCAAATCTGTCATAAATTTTTATCAAAAATAAAATAAAAATTTACTTTCATAAACTTTTTATCGGAGAAAATAAGGATAGACTATCGGAAAGACAACTTCAACTGAAAATAATATCGAAGAGGTATTCTGGTAAAACTAATAATGCTGTAAGTTTTGCATTAATAATGCTGTAAGTTTCTTTTTGTTAGTAGTAAACCATCAAGGCTCGTTAGAGACTTGTAGGTTATCCTGCTGCGATGCTCTGTTAGTATGTCATATCTTAGTAAGAGGCCGTTTGAGATTAATTCTTAAGAGTGTTTGGATGAGATAATTGAACTGGAGATTTCACTTTTATAGAGGATTTACAAATACATGACACAAAATTTCTTATTTGAATTATAATGAGATTGATTTACTAATTTTGAAGAGGGATTTGAAAATGGGATTTGATGTGCTAAAATCCCCTTCTACTAGTTATTTGGCAAATCTTTACCACAAATGTAGGGAGAAAGTGACTTTTTTTTTTGTCTCCATAATTTTAGCAACCTTCTTCCACTAAGAAAAGAAACTCTCTCTCATTGATTTTTATCCATACACCATCAAATTATTATATGAGTTTATTTTTTTATATATAAATTCACATATAAAATACTCATTTCTTGAAAACTGCTCAAACACTAAATTTGCAATTCCATAAATTTGTAAATCAACGAATTTCAAAATAAGTGGATTTTGAAATGCAAGGTACTTTGAAAATTTTCATCTAAACACACTCTAAAAGTAGATTTTGATTAAACCAGAATCAGTTTTTAAAATCAGCTTTAATCCATTTAGTGTAGCAAAATTACCATATAGTGTATTCAAACTGAAATTGAGCATTTAATATTGTTTATATTTAAGGATATTTTGGTAAATTTCTTGGTCAAACCTGATTAAATCTTAATCCCAGAAAATGAGGATTATGAATTTAATCATTTTTAGCACATTAGAGCAGATTTAATCAATTTATTTATTTTTTGCCAAACACTTCAAAACTGATTTAATCAGGTTTGACCAATTTAGAATCAATCCCAAACACCATCTAAATGTTCCGTCCGTCCTTAATTTATTATTTGTGTTTGACTTGAACGGATATTTAGAATATGAGTTATATTTTATGAGTTTTCCATTTTACCCAAAGAAAGAGAGGAAGAGAGGAAGGAAAGAAAGTGGGCAACGAGAGAGAAAAATAGGTTAGTGGAGGATTAAATGTGGAAAAAGAAATAGAATAAAAGAAGTGTAAGAAGGATAGACATGAAAAAAACACTTGTAAAATCCTTTTTAATTTGGAAAGTGTTTAATTTTTATTTGGACAACCCAAAATGAAAATATGATCAATTTTTAGGGACAGATGGAGTATATAATAAGAGATAATTTTTATGTGTACAAGGCGTAAAATCTCAAAAATAATAATTGTACTAAATCCTTCTTAATTTGGAAAGTGTTTAATTTTTATTTGGACAACCAAAAATAAAAATATGATTAATTTTTAGGGACAGAGGGAGTATATAATAAGAGATAATTTTTATGTGTACAAAGCGTAAAATCTCAAAAATAATAATTGTACTCAAACTACAATAATTGTACTCAAAACTACTATGCATAACGAGAAAAAAATATAAGAAAGAGATAGAGAAAAGTATAATACCTTTTGAGACCCTACTAATTGTCACCAATTCGTTGGCAACTTTTTGTTCCTTCCCTTAGACTTGGAGAACAACTCTGCTGTGATTCCATCACCAACACCTCATAGTTGAGGCCCAAAAAGTGTTTCACGCGATGATATAAGATTAAACTGAAATAAGCCAAAAAAGGAAAAAATAACTCACCACATTGAGGAGTAAGGATATGTTCTGGGTAGTTTCAAATTTAATTAGAGGGGACTAAATTGGAAGAGAAAATAGTCTTGAGTTGATGAGTTTGAGGCAACAAAATCAATGTAGCAAGCAATCTATTGTTCAAAAGTGACAAAATGGAAACAACTGATCCACACTCCGGGGTGAGAAAGTTCTTATCTTTCCAGCACCGATCTAAACACTTACGTGTGATCGAAGACGGTCCAGATCTTTTTTTTTACTAATTTATTTACCCCCGTCTAACTGTTTCTCTTTGAGGCAGTTAGCAAATTTGACTTATTTGCACCTCGCCTTTACGGATTACACCGTTCGTGTCCCTAAAATCCTTTAATCCCGTCCAATCGAGGCGGTTACTTGCTTAAGGGATTTTAGGTCCCTACCTACCTCCCTTTTAACACAATTTTCTATTCATTTATTTAATCTCTTATCTTTTCCTCCTCCTTTCACCTCTAACCGAGACCACCGCTCCTACTGAAAATTGGCCATAAAAAGAGAGAGCATGTGATATGAAGTGAAAAGTAGAGCTTTGTACAAGGGAAGGTGGTTCTTCATATAATTAAAAAGGTGTGTTTGAAACCCTTGTGGTTTTCTATTTGTAGTTTTCAAAAAAAGAAAAACCAAAACTGTTGTTTTTATTTTTTTTATAAAAAGAGGCAAGTGTTTGATCTAAAAGTTTGTGATTTTGAGTTTTTTTTTATTCTTATTTTTTAATTCTCATATTTCTTGTTCTACCTAATGTCTTCATAACACCACCTCTATCAAACTCTCAAACTCATAACACCACCGCCCATTGCCACCACATAAACTGATTCACCGCCGTCGAAGAGGACCCGACCTCCACCGCCGACGACTTGGCCTCCGTAGTCATAGGCACCATTATTGACACATCTGATGGTGGTAAACTGGCTTTGGGCAAGGAATTTAACGGCTGATCATTGTGGTGGTAGCAGGAGGAATTGATGGTGGTGGAACATGAAGAATCGAGGGTGGTGGCCTAGATATTTGGGCAGCGACGGTGGGTGGTGCCAGTGGTTATAGCCGTCAGTCGTGGTGCTCGTGTGTGGGATGGGGGGAAAGGGAGAAGAGGATGGTAACTGCCGATGATGGTGCTGTGTGTTTGTGTGGTGGGGGTGGGGAGGGGGATGATGTCATATGGTGGTGCTAACAACTAGTAGTGGTGTTGTGTGTTTGTGTGGTGAGGGTGGGGGTGGGAGTGGTGGATGGTGGCCATGGATAACAGTTGATGGTGGTAGTGGTGGTGTTGTGTGTGGGGGGATGTAGAGCGGGGGGATGGTGTTCACATGGTAATAGGTTTGGTGGTGGTAGGGTGGCTGTGTGGAGGGGGCAGGTAAGGGTTGGGGTGTCGGGGTTGAGGTGAATGGATTGGTGGCAGTGCTGAAAGTGACGACCCAAAGAAATGGATTTTGTTAAAATTGGCCCATGTATTGCCTCTTACAGAGTTTGAAGGTTAGACCTCAAAATAAAAATCAAAACTGAAAACTACAAAATGAAGTTTTCAAAAACAAGCCAAATTTGAAAACCGGTTTAAAAAACTGAGGGTGTAAAAAAAATAAAAAAATCTACCAAACGGCAGTTTTTTCATCAGTTTAGAAAACTGAAGAAAAAAGTGAAAACGAAAACTTTGTCAAACGCAACCTAAGTTTCAGATTGACTTGGCAGAGTTCATGTCCTCTAAAACAATGGTTGTGATCATCATTTCATCACAACAATGTCAAAGCTAGTATGTAAAAAAAGGAAGAAAAAAAAGAAGAAGAAAGGAAGGAAATAGACACACCCACAAAGAGAGAAAGACATTCACTGACCTTAATAAAACTGGACTTTATTATAATAGCTGTCCACTATAATCCTTGATTTTAGTGTTGCAAGTGTGACCATATTGGAATTCAGTGCTACAACCAATTTTTGTTTCTTAGTAACTTGATCGAGTTTGCATCATATATAATGCATTCATGTACTTTTCAAAGGGAGCGAGGTAGGGGCCGTAGTCTTTTTACTATCCCAATTTTCGATAGGGCGGTGATCTCGGTTAGGAGTGAGAGGAAGATGAAAAGGAGATGAGATAGAGAGAGAAGTGAGTAAAAGGGGAGGTACTTGGGAACCTAAAATCCCTTTAAGTCTGTCTAATAGCCTCTAAGAGGGAAAGTTAGGCGAGATTAAAGGATTTTAAGTGCATGAGTGATGTAATCTGGAAAGATGAGCGGCAAAAAAGTTAGATTTGCTAAGCGCCTCAAAGAGACTAATCTGGACTGTCCATGATCACGCGTGAATTGCTAGATGATTGCTTACTTTTAAGCATATATATATATATATATATATATATATATATATATGAAATTTTAAAGTTTGGCTTTTTCAGGGCCATACGGAGAAAGAAAGAAAGTCTCTGTGTACTTGGTTTACGTGCACTGTGCTGCTCAATCACTATTTTTGGGTAAAGCAGCTTTTGCAAAGCGCTATAATTTGCCACCTTTTCCAACGTATTTTGAGTCGTGTGAAGTGTGAGAAAAAAGCAATTCAAAGCAGACATGAACTCTAACCATAGAAAGAAGGCTCTGAATTGCGATTGATCGGAGAAATGAGTGGACGTGAATGGTGAAAGATCATCCTCATTTCACACCACCAATCAATCAATCCATGAATATAAACCACGTCAAAAGCGGTTTGGAAAGCCTTGGGACACAAAGTGCTTTTACTTTCCATCTCGACCAATTATTCTCGTTCATCTATTTTCAGATTTTCTCTCCCTTTTTATCTTTACATACAAATAAATTTGGTACAGAATACGATATTTCTTTTATACGAGTCTAAAAGTACTTACGCTATCACTTGCTCTAAAGGCGTTGATTACGAGAAATAACAAATTTTGGCTCCTACCCGAATTGCAAGAATTTTCTCCAACCCCGTGTATAGTGACGATTAATAACCGCTAAATATTTTTAGTTATTTTTCTTATAACACTTTCAGAGACAATTATTAGCAGTATTTTTTTTAACGTCACTAAATAAAAATTACTAGAAACATTTAAAGATGGTTGATTGTTTTGCTGCTACGAGAAATAGAGTTTGAAATATATCGTCACCCGACCTCTTTCTCTCATGTCCAAGTTCCGGTAATAATTGAAGGGTCGAATAAAAAAAAAGATGCTCCAGTAACGAACGAAGAGTCAGATCAAAAAGTCATAGATCAAAGTGCACTATACTATTACGTGTGGAAAGAATTAGTCGTTAATAACTTTTCCTCGCGAGTAACTTTGTTCAAAGTCGATTGGTGGTGGTTTCATTTCAAAGCTTCTTGTGGGTCACACTCACACAGTTAAACTTGTTAAAGTCTCGTCAGCTGGAGAAATATTATGGAACTTTCGTTGAATATCCTTTTCTTCCCGCTTCAGGTGTAGCGCAAGCAGATAAAGGTTCCCAAGTTGCCACTTTCCCACAGGAGATAAATTTTCATCACCAGTCCTCAAATAGCAAAAGCATTATTTTCCTTTTGAGCCTCACTTGATGGGTCATGTAGGTTATTGAATTCTAACTAAGTAGTCAAATTTTTAGATGAGAAACCTGATCAACGCACGTGGTCGTGACAATTGCACTCAGTTTATTTTGTCTCCGTGCATGCAAATATACTGGTCACAACCGAGAGGAGGATATACGTTACAGAAACTTGATCAACTCACTTAGATCGAAATAATTGTGCTCGTTTTTTTTTCTTTCTTTTGAGCCTCAGTTGATGGGTCATATACATGATTGAGTTCAAGCTAAATCAAAATTTTAGATGAGAAACTTGATCAACTCACTTAGATCGAAATAATTGTGCATTATTTTTCTTCTGAGCTGCCTCAATTGATGGGTCATATACATGATCGAGTTCAAGCTAAGTCAAATTTTTAGATGAGAAACCTGATTAATTCACTTGATGGAAATAATTGCGTACAAATATACTAGCCATGCGATCGAGAGGAGTACATACGTATCAAAACTGTATCGCTATCGCTCTTTCTTTTTGAGCGATGGAGGTGCATAATTAAATTCTCGCCGCTACAATTTCCATGGCACTGCCCTTGATAGTTGTCGAAAAGAAGGGTAGGCATGCACTAGTGATGGGCATCAGACATGTTATGGGGTGTAAGCTAGACAGCACACTCATTGGAGGTTCGAATCAAACAAAAAGTAGACGAATGAAGCCTTCAACAACAAGCTTCCATGAGATAAATCTCAATCATTTCCTCATCGTGTCCAACATGTATGTCCCTCATGCCACCACCATTTTATTTATGGTCATGGGCTTTACCCCCCATGCATCCCCCCCATGCCCATGCACGCACCCCAACACATATAAAAAGCCACCAATGATCACACCCAAAAGCCCCCCTCACCCCAAGCTTCCAACTTACAAAACACACTCCCACACTCAACAAAGCCACCCAAAGCAAAAGCTATCCAAAGAGAGCAACAACAACTAAAAAGAGTTCGTTTGCTTAAACGTTTGCCCAAGGAATGAAAGTTCCCTTCCTCACACCCCAAAACCAACTCTCTCTCGACCCAAAACAAGCCAATAGTAACGCCAACGCGGCTCAAACTACCTACGAGCCTAAGTCGGTCCTCGATGTTCGCCACAGCCCTAGCCCGACTGCAACGAAACCGGCCGGTGTATCCGATATCTTGTACTCGGACGACGTCGTTAATCTACCGTTGGAGGAGGACCATGGAATGAGCCGTTTGGAAGACTGGGATTCTTTGATGAGAGAATTGGGCCTGCATGACGATTCTACCCATGCTTCCAAGTTAATTCCACAGTTCAGCCACTCCGAGCCCGACTACAACCTCCTTCCCGAGTTCCAACCGGCTCACTCGTTCGGCCTCTCGACTCAGTTCGTCCCCCCCGATTTCACGCACTTCGACCACTCCGAGATCAACAACTGGGACAACGTGGGGTTTGACTTCGTCGACGAGTTAATCCGACTCGCCGAGTGCTTGGAAACGAACTCGCTCCAGCTCGGCGACGCGATATTGGCGCGGCTCAATCAAAAGCTACGTTCTCCGGTCGGGAAGCCGCTGCAGCGAGCGGCTTATTACTTCAAAGAGGCGCTTCAGTCTCTCCTCACCGGTTCGAACCAGTTAACCGGTCCATCCACTCCTGAAGAGGTAATCCAAACCATCAAAGCGTACAGAACATTCTCGAACGTGTCGCCAATCCCCATGTTTTCCAACTTTACCGCCAATCAGGCGATCCTCGAGGCCGTCGACGGCTCGAGGCTCGTCCACGTCATCGACTTCGACATCGGGCTCGGCGGACACTGGGCCTCGTTCATGAAGGAGATAGCGGAAAAGGCCGAGTCGCGGAAGTCCAGCGCGCCGGTGCTCCGTCTCACCGCCGTCGTGCCGGAGGAGTACGAGGCCGAGTTGAGGCTGATCAGAGACAACCTGTGCCAGTTCGCGCGCGAACTGGAGATCGTGTTCGAGATCGATTTCGTCTCGATTCGGACCTTCGAGTTCCTGTCGTTCAAGGCGATCAAGTTTATAGACGGAGAGAAGACCGCCGTGATATTATCCCCGACGGTTTTTCGTCGTGTCGGCGCCGGATTCGTCAACGATCTCCGGCGGATTGCGCCGCACGTGGTCGTGCACGTGGACGGCGAGGGACTGATGGGGAGCGGAACGGCGTCGCTGCGCCAGGTGGTCATCGACGGGCTGGAGTTCTACTCGACGATTCTGGAGTCTCTGGAGGCGGCGAATGTCGGAGGCGGAGGCGGCGGTGGGGATTGGATCAGGAGGATAGAGATGTTTGTGCTGCTGCCGAGGATGTTTGCGGCGGTGGAGGCGGCCGGACGGCGTGGGATGACGTGGAGGGAGGCGTTCGCGGGGGCCGGGATGAGGCCGGTGGGGCTGAGCCAGTTCGCCGACTTCCAGGCCGAGTGCTTGCTGCGGAGGGTGCAGGTGAGGGGGTTCCACGTGGCGAAGCGGCAGGGGGAGATGCTGCTGTGCTGGCATGAGAGGGCCCTCGTTGCCACGTCAGCATGGAGGTGTTAGCCCTAACCGAAATTTAGGGAAGAAACCCGGGAGGCATGGAAATTAATATTTGAAGGTTTATGTAAGTAAATGAATCGCAGCTGCTCTTTTTTTTAATGTAGGAGAAAGGGAGGAAAGGGGGCTTTGTTAATTTTGTTGAGTTTGTGATCTTTTGGCTTTTGTTTCCAAGCAGAACCCCCGTTTGCGAAACTCTAGTTAGTATGTGTAATCGAAGTAGATAACCATTTCACTACAATAATCAATATCATGGTAGTGTTAACCGCAATACTCTAGTTCAAGAGAAGTTCATTTGAGTATTATTGCGTTTTAGAAAAGAATTTCAGTTGTATGCCTCTAAAGAACCCAGTTTTGATTAAATCATCAACAACAACGTTGTCGTAATATGCAAGATAAATTTTTCAAAATTGTGAGGAAAAAAACAAAAATACCCCCGCTGTTGGGCACACTAACGACTGAAAATAAACGGACGTGTGAAAAATGATTGAGCGGGCTAAAATTAAAAACTACTATTTGTATGAATTTGAAACTACAAGGACTACACTCCGGAATGGCCCAAAGAAAGTTCAGGGACCATTTCTGTTGTTTCCTCACAAATGTAATAAAAACGACCTGCCCTATCCTACCGGTCTGTCTGGTCACGCCATCAGTTGGCAGCCGCGGCTTTTTAGAAGTAAAAGAGGCGACAAACTGACTGTGTTATAGAAGTGAGAACTCTATTCTACTTAGATCCTTCATCTTAGCATTCATTTGGGATGTTTTCACAATGCACAACTCTATTCAATCTCCGCTTCAGGAAAATTTCATGCTAGAAACAATTTTCCGGTTTTCTCTATTTTCTTCCAACTGTAAAGTGGAAATGTGTCATGTCTACACTCTGAAAGGTTCTCAGTGGCATTTACCCGGTAAATTTTGAAGATGGCCTACAGCTTCCACTCTAACTTACCAGGTTCACTGATTCAGCCTTTGCCATAAGAATTCACCTCGACACGTTAATATGCTCTGAGTACAAGCTTTATACTCTCATTCCTGGCTTCACGAAGGGCCAAACTCTTCTGCTCCCTCTTGACCCATTCGCGTAAACAGCAAAATAATAGGAAGACTAAGTGCAACTTTCCAATAAAAGAAGACATAACTCACTGTAAAATCCAACACAAGATTCATAAGGAGTGATCTTTGTTCTTCAATATAAGTGTTTTTTCAAACCAATTGCTTTTACAACAAAGAGCAGTAAGATCAAGGCTCTGTCCCATGTTAGGATTTGACAGACAAATTTAGCGGTTACAATGACAAAAGGGTTAAGGTTATAGGCTGGTAAGGAGAGCAAACTCTGTTAATTAACAGCACCTAGAGAGACAGGTTTTGCGAGGGACTTGAAGAAATATTATCTTTCCCAAGCTGTAAACAGGGAATTTCATCTCACTGTCTTGTTCTCAACTGTTACCTTCATCGCCACGGGAGAGAAGATGCGGACTAGAGCTATTAATCTCGAGTTTAGATACTTCATCTGGACCGCACAATCTAGTTAAGTCTTCCTGTTGCAGCAGTGAAATCATTTTCGTGATCAATAGGTCGATTTTTTGTGATAAAATTAGAGAACTATCCAAAATGATGAAAGCTATATGTACTGTTTCTCCGTGCTAGATATTTCTTTTCTGGGGTAAGGCCCAACAGTGTTGGGGAAGAGCAAGTGGTTATGATGTGAGGCAAAACCAAAATGCTCTCGAACTTAATACTGTAACATAAAAAAGAGCACACTTTTCAGTCCAGGAATATATGCAAGTGTTATTTCGTAAACCTTAATAGATACATTCTCGGATGTAAGCTTCTCGCATTCTTCAGAAAGCCTCTGCAATTCATCTCTGAGTGCACGGTTTTCATTGTTCAACGTCTCTACCCTTCCCTGTAGCTCTTCACACTCAGCCTGGTGACACCAAAAAATAGCTTACTAAGTCTGCTGTATCAATCAAGACTACAAACATGATTGAATACATGGAAAGGAAAACCTTATGATTCCAGCTTCTTTTTTAATTTTAGTAGTCCAGCAAACATAATTATCATTTCCTGAAAGTAATAGTTTTGTGTAGTGCTCTTGCTCCACTTGGGTAATCTTACTCTCTCTAATAAAAAAGTAGTGTAAAGAGGTCAGCAAACTCCCCTCTTGCGCTGTCATTTCTTCCCCTCTTGAAAACTTCAGTATGTCGTCATCATGGTGTGTTTGTGTATTCAAACTCCGAGCAATGTTTACTACTTCCTAGACTACTAAATAGGAATGCATGCTTCACTAAATGAAACTTTTCGAGTCTTAAAACGATAAAAAGAATAAAACTTCAGTACACCGTCATCATCATGATGATGCGCACAGTCATTCTCCTTCAACTCCTAATCCCTTTTTTCAGGGCTGACATCTCACCTACTCAAATAAAGAGCCAACCTGTTTTCATTGTCCGAGAGAAATATGATTAAAACGAAACACTGATGATTCGTAGAGAAAATTTGAAGGCCTCCGCAGGGGGTGGGGGTGGGGAGAGTAGAGGACCGCCAGGAATCAGCCTCTGCCTTTCTTAGATTCTTTCTTTTTGTGTCAAAGGTTGGGCTTTCTTCTACATGGATATTCTTCTGGCACGTTTCTGAATGCACTGTTTTAAATATAGTATTACTTTGCAAGAGCTATGGTCTTTGACTTTTTCTATTTCTGGGATTTCTTGGGTCATGCTAGGTAGGATTGAAGATGTGTTCAGAAATCCCTCTGTAAGAGTTGGCGCACTGCTCTGTCTTTGGTGGTACACATGGCAGGAGAGCAATAAACGCCATTCTCTAGGATTTCGAGGTCAACGTTAGTTGCGAAAGAATTATTCTTAGGATGTCTTTGTTCTTGGACATCTGGTTCGGATAGGTCTGTCAAGATCTTTCTAAGAGTTTCTAGACGGCCTCGTTCAACTTTTTGGTTGGGTGGGGTATCTATTTGGTTTTGTATACCTCCTGCGTGGGTTTGCCCCTGTAGCAGTTTCTCTCATCTAGTATTTCTTTGACTTGTCTAAAAAAGAAAATAAATCATTATTTTCTTTTAAAAAAAAAAAGAAATAAGTTGCCCAGCAACTTTTAATCCTTTATTGAAATGAAGATGCTTTCACAACTACCCATTTCATAAGTTTGTCCTCAATTTAGAAATTTTTTTTACACTATTACCAGTGATCTCCACTGGTTGATCGATCGATCGAAGCAGCAATCTCACGAGTCTGTCCCTTGGAACCACTTAAAGCATCTCTTCATTTTACTTGGTAAATATCCATTTTCAATGACATTGACAAACATAAACATACTGATATAACAGTTTGTTTTTCACGTTCTAGGCTGAAATTAAAATGACAAGGGAGACAAAATAATGGGTTAAATCAACATTTGCAACATAAGCAATTCAGACAAATACAAATCTCTCCATGCCCTAAATCTTCATGTGCATAACTTCTCTGGCTATCTACACAATACAGTTTATACTGTTCTGCAATGGTATTAGGAAGTTACTGACATAAACGTTTGATAAAAGCTGGCCCGTTACCGGGGTTGTTAAGGCCCCTTTCGATAACTGCTTTTGAAGCCTTTCTTGAAAATATTGTCAAAAACAGAAAATGTATGGTAACCCTTTCCAAAACTGCTTCAGAAATTGTTTTGTAGAACAGCTTTTGACCAAAGGCAGAAGTTTTGATGTTTCGAAATACCAATACTTTTGCCTTCTTCTAAAATAAAAGCAGGAAAGTGACTTACCTAGGTAGCAACTTTCATTCCCTAATACAGAGGAAAAATATTTCCTAGTAGGAAAATAAAACCGAAAAAGAAAGCACGTATCAAAAGGACCTGATACTCTGTCATATTTTACTATGAGAAATGACCGTTCACTTCAACCATGACAGGTTAATTTAATTTTTTTTGGAACAACTTTTCCTTTTGATCAGGTCTAGAAATGATGTTTAAGGCCAAAAGATAGAAGTCCAGCTTCAGGTATTAAACAATCCACATTTCTTCAGCATGTCTTGCTTTGATATGGAGATTTAGCAATATCAGATTGCTGCTACGATAATATGCCAAACCTAAGTAACTACTACAAACATGAAAAAACTTTAAACTGTTCATGATAACATGGCAGAACTAGTGACAACTATAGTTTTGGGGACAAAACACACTACTACCTGCTTGCGTAATCTGGATCTCCTAGCCGACTCCCGATTAGATTGTTTCCTCTTCTGCCTTTTCATTTCACGTTCATCCTGTGAAATAAACAGTTAATAGAAGTTACCGATAAATTATTATATACATCTAAAACATTAGCTCTAAAAAAGACACGCCTTAAATATGTATTTTTAACAAAGATAGCCTAGCATGCCCAGTGGGCAGAGGAGAAACAAGCAGGACAACTTCTCTACCAACAGCCAGCACTTGTGGGATCCTACGAAATAATCTTGGGCCAAGAATCTTGGCCACTCAGGTGATGTTAAAGTTTGGTATGTGCCATATGGCCACAAGGCATCGGCCACCTAACAGGAAAAACTAACGAACAACAGAGAGGTTTCATACCTGAACCCACTGATCAGGCATAGCACCAGCTTGCGAGACACCTGCAGGATTTGGTCGCATTTTCATAGCTCCTGTTCCAGCGGGGGATGGATTCCACAAGTCCATCCCAATATTAAGATTAGTTGCAGGCATAGAGACTACAGGATTCCCAGGGACCGAAGTATGAAGATTAGCCCCGTTGTTATTCTGTGCGTTGGCTCCTACAGTTAAATGAATTAGAGCAGCAAATTAGAGAAAAGGAATTTACCCAAAAGAAATATAGGAAGCCAAAACCAATTAGGTATGAGGTGAGAAATTACCATCAGCAAGCATCTGGTGAAAGCTGCCTTTCTTGCTTGCAGCAAAACCCTAAATGTGTTCAGTTTAATTTGTTTAGTAATACAAGAAATGCCAATCAAACACGTGTCTGACTTTTCGATTGACAGAACATATTCATGTACAGCTACTTTTAAGAGGATTTCACTTCGAATATGAGAATTTATACCAGAACTCAGACAAACTTTAAAGATTCAACACGCTCTTTAGTAGTATAATAAAGTAAGAGGCATGCCAGGAACAACACATAGTCAAGACACATACATGTTGGTCAGTGTTCTCATCACTAGCATCAGATGAACCATCACTTCCACTTTCAGCGCTGTTTAAGAATCAATTTCAAAACCAGTGGAGAAAGAATTAAATGGAGTTGAAGCTTGACTAAATTCACACTACACATAATAACCTCAAAACAATACAAATTACGCCAAGAAGTAGATTATATCACTTGATACGGGTTAGTACTTGGCGCACCTTTGAGTGGCACCATCATTTCCTGAACTTGAAGCTGCCTTCCCACTTTCTCCTGCCTTGCCACCAATCAAGCTAGCATTTCCTGAAGTTCCCTTAGGTTTCCTGTGTGGAACCCGATCCTTCCCCTCACTGGCTTTTCCTTCTGATTCCGCATTTGTCTGTGCTAGACTGGGATTCTAAGATGCATATAAAAAGAAGGCTTTAAGAGACTGTATGTGAATATACAAAAGACCAAAAACACAGATGATCAATTTGAAGAATTTCTGGTTACTATTATGGTGATTTGAAAATGAAAGAAGTTAATCGAAAGGGGCAATCACTGTGAACAGATTAAAAAATGGGAATGTCTATTTCCACACCCGCATATGCTTGTCCAAACCTCATTGGCCACTATAAAATTGAACTGTTTGTCTCTTTTCTAGCGATAAAATAATAGTTTGGAAAAGCATAATATGGTTTGGAAATATACATTCCCAAAATAAAACACATGACTCGAAATATTTCAATGACAGAATTAACCAGTATTAGCATGTGATATAAACCAATGAATTGAAATGAACTTTGCTTACCGTGGCCATCGTAGGATGAGCATAGACCCCTCCTGGGTACAATGCGGGATATGGTACTGGAGTGCCATATGGTGCCATTAGCGGATGCTGAAAATAATCACAGAAAACTAACTAAATTCTTCGTACGAAAAAGCTAAAGACGCTCTATTAGAAGCATAACTGATACTATACACATAATCTGCAAATATTAGTAATCACCTGGGCTCCCCACATATAGGGATGGGGCGAAGGAGAAGCGACAGTTGAGGCGAAGAATGGGGGAGTAGCACCAGCACCATAATAAGCCTAGACAGGAAAATCAGTTGTAAGCGTCTAACTTAAATAGTTGAGTGAGTTCACACTCGACAAATCAGACCAAAGTGATATTTTTATGCACCTGCATAGAGCTTGACCAATCAGGATATGAAGGCGTTGTTGGTGTTTCCTGCCAAGGAGAACAACAAAAATTCATGAGATAGAGGAAGATGCCAACACAAGTATGTTTATCTATTGCGTGTGCGTGTGTATGTGCGCGATGTAAGTGTCTGTTGTGTGCGATGTGAGTGTGTGGGTGCGTGTGTGTGTGTGTGTGTGAGAGAGAGAGAGAGAGAAAGAGAGAGAGAGAGAGAGAGGACCTGAGCTGAAGTAGTTTTGGAATGTTTAGTAGGCGTGTTCTCTTCCCCAGCCCCCATGAAAATAAATTGAGGATTCCGCCCAAAACTCAAACTGCTTGCAAGGAAATCTTGGTCGTTCCTAATCAGAATCTCAGAAGCACCTGAAGACATAAGACTTCAAGTAAGAAAGCTGAGAATTGTATTTGTTCTCTAAGTAAGAGATTTCATCGTGTCTTCTAAGAACCAATACAGATGAAAGTCTACCTCAAGATCAACTGACTCAGAACAAGGTCGGTGAACCTTTAAATAAATAAATAAATCATAACACGAAAAGCTATCTATGTGCCTGTCTATATTTATGCATCAAATAACAAATACCTTTATGACACTTGTATTACAAGTCTATATTCAATTTTGCGGAAAAACTAGATATAGTAGTATTTTGGAAGTTCCGCTTAGAAATCACCCACAAATGCTAATACATCTTCCACGTACTTTTACTCAGTTGAAAGATAAAAAATGTACTCTCTCTAAGAGACACTCCTCTACTAGATCAACTTCATACATGCCAGAAGACATCAAAGTATTGACATTGAATTCCTAATTTAATTCATGATGAGCCTCCCTACAATGATGCGAGGAGGTTAACAAATACCCCCTCACGGATATTATAATTAATTATTCAACATATAAGCTCTGTGAGCCTCTCCCCTCATTGGCAATTGGTTTTGAGTCGGTTGCTTTCACGTGGTATTAGAGCGGGTCGATCTATACCCAGCGAACAAATTAAAATTAAAAAATATAAAATAAAACATTCGCCGGCACCCAACTTAATTCATCCATGTGACCCATTCAACGAGAAGTCTGGCCACGTGTAAGAAAGCATTTTAAGATATAAATCCCGCATTGAGGATCTTAATTAATGCTTCAACATATAAACCTTGTGAGCCTCTCCTCTCATTGCCAATTTGTTTCAAGTTGGATGCTTTCACACTCTCCCTCATGTGCAAGCTCCCGATTGCACGTGGAGAGACATTGAAATCAATGAGGGTGCACCATCACCAAGTGCACAAATAAAATGAGTGCAAATTGCACCATTATAAAGGGGGATCAAATATGCAAGCGGGAAGAATTGAACCCAAGACCTTACCCAACGATAGCTCTGATGCCATGTTAAGTTACCATCAACTCTATAAGCTTAAGCTCTTACAGAATGGGCCCAACAATATTATCATGCTCAACATCTAATTACAGGATAAAGTACATAAACCATAAGAAAAAGAAAGAAAGATTATTTGTTTCACGATTAAGTGAACTTACTTCAAACAAAAACTACCACCAAGCAGACATCATACAGAGCATATAATAATACTCCCTCCGTTCCAATAGTAATGATCTTTTTTCTTTTTTGGATGTCCCAATTTATTGCATATTTTCCTTTTTAAGAAACAAATTTTACCTATTGTTCCTTGCAGGACTAGCTTAGCTTGAAAGCAGGCGCTTACGCCACCAGTTTCCAACCCAGGCAGAGTTAGTGAGTTGTGATGTAACCTTTCTCCTAATTCTTATGGAACCAATAGAGGTCCACGTCCATTGATTTTACATCTTTTCTTATACGCAAATGAGACCAACGAGTCTGTCATCCATGTACCCGATACCCATTTTCCACTTTGTTTCCACTGCAATTTCAGGCGAGTTCGCTTTTCGTAGTAAATTCATCTTGGCCCAATACCCGCCGTCATGGAGATATCACGAACAGCCACGCCTCGTCTTAATCACCGCCACGTTTTTCCGATGACCACTACCTCCAAACTAGTCGTCACTCTAAACTCATCAGATCTTGAAAAAAAACCAGTTGATTACACATTTCCCTTGCTCAGTCAAGCATTGACATGAGCAGGGCCAACACTTAGCCGTTGAGGCGATTGACTAGGTATTAAGGCGTTTGACCAATGCAAGCCAGGTGAGCGACAAGGCTGGCCGTGTGGGCAACTAGGCATCTGAAGCATTCAATTATGCGTGTGACTAAGCGTTTCAGGCATGAGCCCGGCGACTAGGTATTTAGCTGAAGAATCACCACGATTCTTCTTCTTCTTTTACTAGAACAATATCCAAGTAAAAGATTATTGTTATATTCTTAAACATTCCTCGTACTCGCTAGTGCAAATACTAATTCAGAGAGCAGACTTTAAATTTTGGTTTTGATTTGTTTTATTGTAATTTGAGATGAAATATGACTGAAGTCTAAATGAAGTGAGAACACGGAGAGAGGAAAGAGTGAGAGTACATTCGATATAACTGGAACACAGCTTGATCAATATCTTATAGAAAGAAGTGAGTTTAAGCTTAAAAAGAGGCCGGTTGGAAGATTGTGGGAAGTGAAGGAGGGAGGAAGAGAGAGGATGGCGAGGAAATGGGTCCCTCAACACGGCAGGCAAGAAAACACGAGGAAAATTCAGGAAATTTGACACTTTGACCAACATTCCTTAATAAGCGTGCAAAGTGTGAAGTGTGCGATATTTTTGGGATGGAAGGAGTAACATAAAAGGGCAAACGTAAAACATGACAGACACTATGAATTAGTTAAAAGTATGTAAGTTGGCAATAGAGTAAAAAGTTAAAAATGCATTGTCGCAGTTATAGGTGTTGTCAAAAGTCTTGATGGCTTAAGGCATGAAAATAACATGGAAGCAAAAATATTTCATTCTCCTACTATTATGCTTTTATATACTAAACGCCTTGTCAACTTACTGCCTAGTGCTTACCAGTGCTTCATGTACAACAACATAACTTCTGGTGGCACAATCAACTCCCAGTTTCCAATCCCACCCATTGTTAGATTGGTTTAAACCCATTGGTATTTATGACTAAGCCATAGACCCAATCTAGAAGGATCGGCTACATGACATTGTCCTCTGCTAACCAACGTCATTTCCCTGTTAAAATTTTGGGCAATCAAGTTATTCAGTACTTTCACTCGCGTTATTCTCTGTCTAAAACCTAAATTGTATACATCCCAATCTGCAGAAGCGATGTCACTCGTCTTTTCCTTGTTATATGCTACCCACATCGTTTGGCATAAGTGCTAATTCCTTACATTCAAGAAAGCACCCAACTGTCGTACAAATTCCACAATTGATTGAAGTATTAAGGTTGCAGCAATTCTCCAGATCCTGTGTAATAAGTAACACCCCCACCACTATCTCCTATTTTTTTAATACGTAAAAAATCAATGGAGACAAAAACTGCCATAGCGGCCAAACAAAGTACATAGGGAGTATACAAAAACAACCAAGGAAAAACCCCTTATCTCAAGAACTATTCACAAAGAACATCAAATTAAATCTAAAAACGGGTCTAAAGTGAGCATCCCTGAGGTGGATAGCCAAGGCAAATAGCTAGATAGACCCTAAAATGACGTCTGTCCCTTTCCAACCAAATGCACTACCACTAGCAAAGAGCTGTGGTTCTCAAAATTTGTATAAGTGAGTTCCTAACACATCCACGACGCCAAGTACACAGCGCATCATTTTCGGCATAACCCATTAAGATCCAAACAAGCTAAAAATGAAAGACCAAAGCTCCTCAGTGAAAGGGCAATGCTAATCCGAGAAACTTATACCATCCCCATTTGTGAAATACTTCAAGACATACACATAACGTCCTACTTTACTGCCTTTTGCCAGTTCATATTACTCCATTCACACTCCTCCACCTTGCCTTACTGAAATTGCACTCTCCGATTGACTGTCTTAATACTACTTCTTCATAATACCATTACTATTTGCAGCTACAACTTAGTTTTTACCTTTGGTTTAATCAGCTATCAATTTGCCCAAGTCTATAGCTAACACTCATATATGTCCAAATTGAACATTTAAATGTCTACTTGCTTCCTCACCTTATCTGAATATAATCTTCATTTGTTTCTTATATTTAAAACTAGAAAAAAGAAAAGAGTATTCAAGTGTGAAATAGCTGACGGAAATCAGAGTGCAGAAGACATCATCAACGAGGACAAAACTGACATTAGTAAAAAGTCAATGCTTATTTGGGTCTACCATGTGACTGTCAACGTAGATGAAACCGAAACTAACAAAAATTACATTGAACTAAATCACTAAATTGCAGCTCGTGGCTTAGAAATATACATTCACATGTTTATTTGGCAAATATGTGACGGAAGTAGAATATATAGAAAGTTGGCAATATAGGAGGTGAGGGTCAAAGGCTTAGTTGCATAGTGTATAGAATACTAAGCTCAATACTCATTAATATCTTTTAAATTGTGAATCTAGGTTGACATTTATAGAATTAAGGGTTTAGGAAGGATAATGTCGTATGGCTTCATCAAATAGCATGTATCTCTCTTACTTCTACTTCATCACTTGTGCTTTTTTTTTTTTAAAAAAAAAAAAGAAGTAAAGCGAGCTACCAAGGAGCTCTAGTGACAAACAATTAATCTAGTATCTCATAGGGATTTGGTAGCCCTCGCAAGGTTCCTGCTTCCTACAACCAAGGTGAGGGGCAAGTCTAGTGCTAGCATAGAAAAAAAGGATATGGACAAAAATGTGGTCAATTTGTCATCAGCAATGTCCTTTACATATTATAAATAAGTAGAAACCAGATTCTATCTTGAGACAATTGGAAATGGTGAAAGGATGGGCCCTTTCCCAGTATGCTAGCCTGCCCAAATTTCTTTCTCAGACCAGATCCTGATTAAGGTGGCAGACTCTGAGCCGTGTACTTAAAATGCAGCAATCAAGTGTTCGAAATGCAAGAGCCAGAATGTGTAGCATTAATTTACCGAAAACCCAAGTCTGTTTTGGTGCATTTAGACGGAATAAATAGGTGAGCATATTGTCACGGCCCTAAGACTTCCCTAACCCAACCTTGCAGTACTTAGCCAATTAAAGCCCCTGCTAGACACTAAGTCAGCCTTTCCGTCGGGCTGTTGGAGAATCCTTAGAACTTGGAGAATGCGTGTATACACGGATGCTTAGGTACCTTGGCCATGTGATGGCCTATTTATACTACTCCACCTCCTAAATGGATGGTGGGGATTCATTCGATCCTACCGCCTATATTCTGTGTCTAGAATTCTATCCAACATTATCTAGATATTTACATGATTCCCTACCTTTCTATGCTTTCTCCTAACTCTCTAAAACTCCCTGCTATCCTCACGCTGCTACCCCCCACGTGGCAGCCTGGTAGTGGTCCACCTGTCCGCCGTAATCTTTCCACGCAAATAAGAACTTTGTTGCCGTTAATGGAGAGTTGCCGTCAACACGGCCGGTTCCTAAAATCTTGGCTGATTTTAGGGATGTGATTCTGTTAATGATAAACATAATATTGCTCTTAACGAGCAGCAGTTTTGGCATGTCTCTCTCTCTCTCTCTTAACGAGCAGAAGTGGTTGTAGTTTGTCCTCCATTGTTGAGCGTATATGATATGGGTTTTCATTACTGGGGCCTTCCTTCTTAATGCAACGACAAGATGAGTCAAGTTTTCATTTGTGTCACCTTTGACAGAATCTAATGCCAAGGAGTTGGACCCCCTCCCCCAACCTAATCTGGATATTGGTTTATAAAAGAAGGTTGATTTCAGTGGTGAATGAATATCAACAGCTTTTGTCCTGGTTATTATGCTAATTAACAGCGTACATAGTTAGTGATCATCTGGATATCAACACATCCTAAATCATCTATTTGTACACGAGTTAGAGAAACTTCTGAGTTGGTGATATTTTCAGCGACATCCTTACAGGATTAACTGAAACAAGATGCCAGTATTCATCCCTCTCAAGAATATACATGTTGTCATGATTTTGAACTTATGTTTACTGTTTAGACACACGTCGGGTACATCTGTATAAGCTGCACAGTTGTTGTCCTCAAGGAGAGAGGACAAAGGAAAAGAGATCAAAGCTGGAGAGAGAGAGAGAGAGACGTGCAAAAACTTCTGCTCGTTAAGAGCAATATTCTGTTTATCATTAACAGAATCACATCCCTAAAATCAGCCAAGATTTTAGGAACCAGCCGTGTTGACGGCAACTCTCCATTAATGGCAGCAAAATTCCTATTTGCGTGGAAAGATTACGGCGGACAGGTGGACCACTACCAGGCTGCCACGTGGGGGGGTAGCAGCGTGAGGTTGCTGACCAGCAAAATTCTATTCCTCTCAAGAATATCCTCTTATGTACAAAACGCAAGTGTAGAGAACTATAGAACATTCTGAGACTCCGTCCAGTGAGTCATGTCCTCCTAGGCGCCTAGTAAGCGCCTATGCGGCATAACTTTTAAAATAGGCCTCCTTCTCAAATGGTGCGGGACAATATGGTGACGTGGAGTGAGCCCGACGCTCGTTTTTCTTTTGGCTGGGCAGAGGGAAGTTCACTTTGAATAATACCTTATTTTTTGCTTTTTCCATTTTTTCCCGTGTGTATATCTTTCCGCAAATGAGTTTTGCCCCGTTCGTTGCCGGTTGTTTTTCCTTTCTTTATTTATGTGAATAATACTTACCACAAAAATACATTTATTTTCTTGATTGATGGAGATACAACACTCTCGATTTTATTTTTTTTGCTTCTTTGGTAGCACTTTCTCCCTATCTCCCCTTCACCCCAAAAAACAAAAAGAAAAAGAAGAAAAAAGGATATAGGTGGAGATTAGTCGAAGTCGGTTAGCAGGTGGCAAGTGACCTGTTGAAGTAGCTGATATCATAACTTGCGAATTCCGAATGGAACTAAATAAGCTATAATCATAGCATCAAGGCAACAGTCCTGACTAGCTTCAAGCAGGATACTTGACTTGTTCCATACCAAGAATTTCTTAAACCTTTTGCCCCTTCCCGTCGGGTTACTCGTTCTCTTATTCAAGACAAATAGCAAAGCCATAGTATCCTACCAAACTGATTTAAATCTTACTTGCACCCTATCCACTTACAGAAACAAAGTTCAATCCCCAAAAACCAGAACAACACATGACGATAACAGCCAACCAAACTACACCTTGGAGACTCAGATCTGCAGCTCAACTCTTTCAAAATTCAAACCCAAAATTGTGCAGAAATCACTCGCTACGACGTCGCTCTACGCATATACATACACACATGCATATCAATACGCGGATATTTAAAGCCAAGGTAAAAATACAGAGGAGAAAGAGAGGGAGAGAGCGAGCCAGCGAGAGAGAGAGAGACTGACCTGTTGCGAAGGCGTAGGGAATGGGGCGGGAGGGTGAGGTGGAACGTGCAGAGAGTCCAAGTCGGACCAGAAAAATCCGCAAAACCGAAAGACCAGCTCGACTCCACAACGAGAGATCAAACGGTCCACAATCCTAGGGTTAGTTACTTTTTAAGTACTAATCCTAGTACTCATAAACACACAGCGGTAGTCTTGAATTTCTTTCCGAGCAGGTTTTATAGGCGATCGATAAATTTCTGAATTCGCACCTTAAGACGTAAATACTGAACGCCAATTTATCGATAGAGTTGAGGTTTACTCTCTAGTTGATAGTTCTAACTTAATCAGATCGAAACTGTGAAACGACGATATAATTGCTTTATAGATTATTGATTTATTTTTAATTTTTATCTGTTATTTTAGCTATATCCGGCGTTTGTGAGACTTCGTATCGAAATATATTTAATTATTGTTAATTAATGAAGTTTAAAGTTCTTAGAAAAACAGAAGTACGAAGGCGGACACCAAACCACCATTAGCGGCACAAAAGTAGGCCCCTTTTTTCTCGGTTTCAGGATAAAGAGGAGAGAGAAAGATAGGCAGTAGTTGTTGGGGTTGGGGTGGAGGTGTGAAGGTGACACGTGAGGAGAAAGAGGAATCCAGCTGTCAAATCATAAGTGGATAAACATGATGAGGCACTAAAGTTGTTTGGGATGAGTCATCACAACAATGCAGCCTACACCGGATAAGTTAATTTAATTACTCCAAAAGTGAAGCCTTTTGTTTAATTACCCACCCACCCCAAGCTTTTTGAAGGAATGACAGAATGTGCCTTTTGATTTTATATTTTCACCGCCCACACGAGCCTATTGACGCACCCAATCCTTTGTTATGACGTTTGTGGTGATAATGACGTCGGACGGGCATGAATGGTCCATCGGGGACCCTAATTTGCCTTCGGTTATGTCCGAAAGATGGACCGTAATTCAGATCTATGTAGATTTTCAATGTATGTGCAATATCAAACAAAGATAGTGAATTAAATAAGTAGTGAAGATCTATTATAATGACGAGTCATCGTGGTACACGCGATGCGTGTGTAAAAAATAAAGTTAATAGTATAAATTTAGTTAAAAAAAATCAAACATCATGTATACGTGTCTATTGTCATATTCAGTAAAATGAATCTTAAATTATAAAAAAATAAGTTAGTCATATTATCCAGAAATAAGTTAGTAAAATATTATTATCATATCAAAATTTTATTTTAACTATATTTTTTGATGAGTTTTAATTTGTGAAAATTAAACATGTTTTTATTTACCAATTAAGGTTTTTATTATAGTCACTTTTTAAAAAAATTCTTGGAATGCCACTTGTCACAATTCTAGATCGGTAGTTATGTAACACCAAAAAGTAGTATAGATACATTTTTAATTATTAGTATGGAGCACGTGCCTTGCACGTGGACGTGATCGAGAATAATTTTTGAGGTAATATTATTAACTTTTTTGGATTATGTTCTTATTTCTTTTGTAACTTGTTCTAGAAGAAATGTATATTTAATGTTTACAATTGTGATCAATATTTGGAAATCTTATTTCCAAGCTTCTGGATTGAAGAAATATTTGATGTTACTACTGAAAAAAAAAAAAGTAAATGGATTTTTTTTTAAAAGAATCAATCTATGTCTTTGTTTTTATAATTTGTTCGATTGGTTTATGGTATACAATTAAGAATTACAATTTTCATAATTTTATTGTAGTTTGGTTTGGTTCCGTGAGCTTTCTATTATTATTTTTTTTCTATTCATCACGAGAAGACAAAAAATAATTTTTAATTTAAAAAAAAGAATTCTATTGAATAATAAATAAGAAAGAATAACTCAAAGCCTTAAAAAGACAATTTTTTTCTTTTTTGGTTTAAACAAATAAGTTTACAAAGAGAGAACTATTATCTGTTTGGTTTAAACAAATAAGTTTACAAAGAGAGAACTATTGTCTATTGAATAATAAATAAGAAAGAATCAATCTATGTCTTTGTTTTTGTAATTTGTTCGATTGATTTATGGTATACAATTAAGAATTACAATTTTCATAATTTTATTGTAGTTTGGTTTGGTTCCGTGAGCTTTCTATTAATTTTTTTTTCTATTCATCAAGAGAAGACAAAAAATAAAGATTTTTTTTAATTTAAAAAAAATAATTCTATTGAATAATAAATAAGAAAGAAGAACTCAAAGCCTTAAAAAGACAATTTTTTTTCTTTTTTGGTTTAAACAAATAAGAGCAGAGGCCAGTTCCTTTTCTCTTTAAACACCAAAAGAGGGAAAGGGGGTTTTAACGAACAATTAATGAGAAAGCTGTTTGAAACATTATACGTCAAAACCACAAACCAACACTCACAATATAGACAATTAATATGCATGTATATATAAATCAATTATACATAAAATAATATATAAGAATGTTATGATTAATGTATGTTTCTGATTTCAACAATAAGATGCAGTGAATGTGCACAAAATCAATATTTTTGTGTTGTGAGAGACTCATGATGCAACAGTATGCTTTTCAGCTTTTAGCATATAGAATGAGAAGATGTAGTTTTATTTTATTATATAATATCATCTTAACCTTCATTAAAGTGATCTTCTTTTTTGCGCACTGGATCTTCAGCTGTCATTGGATGATTTTCATCATTTTCTTGTGTTGGATAATATTTTTGAACTTCGTGTGCTATCAGGGTTGCTCGGATTCTGACATTTTCAGTTTTTTTGTCCATCCTAATGATGAAGTTGAATTCTTTCCCTTCCATTTTCTCAAGGTTCTTTCCATTTTACGTGTAATTTTTAGTATTAGACATCGTTCTTACCTAAATTTTTACAAGGCATATAGTTATGAATTTGTGTACCTTATTTGATTGTATCAATTTTGAGACTAGACATCCAATTAAAATTTTGATTGCGTCTGTTGGGGATGAAATCCGGAACCTGACTCGGCGATAGACCTGCACACCAAAAAGATAACACCGGTAACTCGCCGGAGGGATTTCCGGCGGGAAATCTCCGATGCTTAAGTCAGATAATGCTTAAGATGGATTTAGTGTGAGCTCAGATAGAATTACCTACCTCTCATTGCTTTTTCCTCTTCCTTTTATAGAGCTCTCCATCTTTGGTAGTTAATTACCAGTCTAATGAAGGGTCATACCATTTAATGGGCGGTTACTGCTTTTAAGCAGGTTTATGGCCATGATGGTAAGAAGTGGGAAGGTGGGAGGTTCATTACTCTCCACTTCGTTTATTAAGTAAATAGCAGTTCAGATCGTACGAGATCGTGACACGTGTCACGATCTCCTAGATGTTACTTTCTTTCCATATCATTTGCCCCCCATTCCATGTTCTTTACTGGAGGATATGGAATTATAGCATCACTATAGCTCTTTCTGTTTAGAAATTCGCCTCCTTGGCATGGTTTTAGTAAGGGAAAGACAATCGTCTATTTTGTTCGGTCTGGCCGAATAGAAAATATCAAGGACGTCGTCTACTCGGCCTGGCCGAGTGGAGACATGCCATCTGCTCAGCCGAGTAGAGACGTGCCAAGGAGGTCGTCTACTCGGCTTGGCCGAGTGAAGACGTGCAAAGGAGGTCGTCTACTCGGCTTGGCCGAGTGAAGACGTGCAAAGGAGGTCGTCTACTCGGCTTGGCCGAGTAGAGACCTGCAAAGGAGGTCGTCTACTCGGCTTGGCCGAGTAGAGACCTGCAAAGGATGTCGTCTACTCGGCTTGGCCGAGTAGAAGACGTACCAAGGAGGTCGTCTACTCGGCTTGGCCGAGTCGACCTGCAAAGGAGGTCGTCTACTCGGCTTGGCCGAGTGGAGACCTGCAAAGGAGGTCGCCTACTCGGCTTGGCCGAGTGAAGACGTGCAAAGGAGGTCGTCTACTCGGCTTGGCCGAGTAGAGACCTGCAAAGGAGGTCGTCTACTCGGCTTGGCCGAGTAGAGACGTGCCAAGAAGGTCGTCTACTCGGCTTGGCCGAGTGGAGACGTGTCCATCTATTCGTCTACTCGGCTTGGCTGAGTGGAGACGTGTTCATCTGCTCGTCTACTCGGCGTGGCCGAGGAGAGGCGTGTTACGGTGCTCGTCTATTCGGTCTTACCGAGTAGAGGCGTATCCATTTGCTCGTCTACTCGGCGTGGCCGAGGAGAGGCGTGTTATGGTGCTCGTCTACTCGGTCTTACCGAGTAGAGGCGTATCCATTTGCTCGTCTACTCGGCGTGGCCGAATAGAGGCGTGTTACGGTGCTCGTCTACTCGGTCTTACCGAGTAGAGGCGTATCCATTTGCTCGTCTACTCGGCGTGGCCGAATAGAGGCGTGTTATGGTGCTCGTCTACTCGGTCTTACCGAGTAGAGGCGTATCCATTTGCTCGTCTACTCGGCGTGGCCGAATAGAGGCGTGTTATGGTGCTCGTCTACTCGGTCTTACCGAGTAGAGGCGTATCCATTTGCTCGTCTACTCGGCGTGGCCGAATAGAGGCGTGTTATGGTGCTCGTCTACTCGGTCTTACCGAGTAGAGGCGTATCTATTTGCTCGTCTACTCGGCGTGGCCGAATAGAGGCGTGTTATGGTGCTCGTCTACTCGGTCTTACCGAGTAGAGGCGTGGACCAAAGTAGTTCATCTACTCGGCTATGTTGTAGTCATAGTCTTGGGGTAATTAGGTAATTTTGCCCCCCAGTTTTATCACTGGATCTTGCCACGTGTCTGGGGTAAACCAATTGTCACGAGATCTCACCCGTTGGATGACATACTCGTTTCTATATAAGGGGGAAAACCTTTTATTCCCTTCATAACTTCTCACTTCTTCAAGTGTTGTTGAGAGAGTGAAGTTGTTTGGAGGCTTTGTTCAAAGGAGATTATCCAAAGTGTTCGAAGGTTCTTCTTTTTCAAGTAAGCTTCAAACTTGTTTTCAAATTTTCTTTTGAAATCTCTTGCTTTGATCTGAAATTATGTCCAACTTTGATGAAGAAAGTGTTTCTGAGCCTAACGTTCAAGGCGTTAGGATAGAGCCTACATTTGATCCTTTATTTTTAGAAATCGGAGTTCCCTTAGTTTCTTTCCATGAGTCAAGAGGAATCCCTGCTAGGGAAGTTTTACAGGAGAGTGCTCAGTCTCCTAAGCCCTTTGACGCGCACACTCTTAGAAGCAGGCTAAGTAGTTATGATTTGAAACTTCTCCGTGAGCGCTGCGATATTCCGCCGAGTATAAGACTTAGGCTCCCCGATGAGAATGAATCGGCCAACATGACTACTTTAGACGAGGTTGGAGTTTATTGGGATATGTTCATCAATGGTTTTAGAGTTCCCCTCCATCCTTTCTTCATCAAGTTTTTGGCAGTCTATGGCCTTGCACCCGGCCAATTTTCTCCTCACGCATGGCGCTTCATGAGTTTCTTTATATACCAGTGTCATAAACTAGGTTTAAACCCTAGGGTTCGTGTGTTCAGATGGTTTTTTACCATTTGTGCGATAACAAAGCAGGTAGGTTGGCACTTTTTGAGTCGGCGCTCGAAGGCCGAAGCCAACCTATTTCCGCATCCACCGTCATCAAATCACCATTGGAAGGAAAGGTATTTGTTTGTTAGATTGCCTAAGTCTCAAAGGAGGGTAGTCAATAATGTATGGCTCCCTGAGTGCGAGACTAAAGCCTGCAACAAATTAAAAGAAACGGATCTAACAGAGACTGACCTTGAACACATTGGGAAGCTTAAGGGGGCCGAGCCTTTAGAGTCCAGGTATCCTTTGAGTAATGATCAGCTTCGCGAATGTGGTATCATCTATCCTCTTGAGCCCCAAGATCTTGTTGACGAGGAAGATGAAGAGGAAGAGGGAGAACATGATCCTGGTAAAGCTCTTACCAAACCTTAAGTTTGTCTAATCATGAATGGTAATCTTACTTGTGTTTTATGTGCAGAAAATATGTCGTCACAAGCGCAAGGAGATCAACCATTGTTCAACGCCCAAGGAGTTTTGCGGGATATAATCCCTGATGAGCTAGCTTCGATTCATGGAATCGAGGAAGAGGAGGAGGAGATGCAAGCCTTGGACTTTGGTGCTTTGGTTTCTGGGGGTCAGCCGATGGCGACGGATACTCAAACCGAGCAATTCATCTTGGGCTTGAGTTCAGTGGGAGGCAAGGAGACTTCCAAGAAGCGAAAAGTTTCTAGCAAGGCTGGGAGTAGAGCTACGTCATCTTCTGTTCGTCCTGATACCCCGCATCGTCCTGCCTGGGGGGTGTCCATTGATGAGTCTGTGTTTAAGTCTCCTCGCACGGCATGGGATTGGTGTAGCCATGCAATTATTCCTATGGATAGGAAGACGTTGTCGGGTTATGGCATCACGGAGACGGCCAATGGGATGGTCCAGCTAATGTCGCAGGTTTATTTCTTCTCTTCCTTCTTTTCTTTTTTGAGAGTTATTTTATTCTAACTCTTTGTTGTATAGGCTGCGGCGCAAGTGCAGATCGGCGCCGAGAAGTTGATTGCTGCAGATAAGGTTTTGGACGAGGAGAAGAAGAAAGTGATGATTGAGAACAACTTTCGCAGGGAGGCAGAGAAGAAAGTTGAAGACTTGAGCAGGAAGGTTGAGCGTCTGGAACTGTCTAGTGAAGACTTGAGCAGGAAGGTTGAGCGCCTGGAACTGTCTAATGCCGGGCAGACTACTCGGATCGCGGACTTGGAGGCCGAGAGGTCCACGGCGGGATTTCAAGCTGTGCAGATGTTTAAGAAGTCTAAGGTTTTCTTAGATCAGCGTCTTCGTGATTCCAAAGGGGCGCTTGTGCATGGATATAACGAATGCAAAGATGATATTCGCAAGGATCATCCTGAGCTTGACCTGAGTATTTATGAACACAAGTTTGCCCGAGAGGTTGCTCTAGAGATTGAGCGTCGGGCCGAAGAGCATGGACGTAGGAAAGCTGCCAGTTCCCGTGCACTCACAAGTCCTTCTGCGAGTCGCAGTGTAGGAGCTTCAGGGTCAGCGTCTGTGACCGCTTCAAGGCCGCCATTGCCGCAGGCTGGAGGTCGTTCCCAAGAGGTTGAAGTACCCAGAGATGTTGCGGAGCAGGATGATTAGAATAGACTTTTGCTTTGTTTACTAGAGTTTAGTCCTTGTAGTATCTTTTGAGTTGTATTTTGCTGCTCCAGGGCTTTTAATGTGTAAGACATTTGACTCTTTGAAGTTCTATTTTGGCACTTGTTTTTGCAAAGTAAATATGCGAAGTCTTTCTCCATTTCTGACGAATGAGGATACATTAAAGAAACTTTGGGCTGCTAGGCTGCGAGGAGCCGTAGAGCTGATTCTGAAAAAATAAACTAAAGACTACTAAGCTATATAAAGCCGTAGACACCTCCGAAGAAAGACAATCCCGAGCATGAGCAAGATCCTAGTGAATGAATGAAAACAGGTATAGGCAGGGGATGAAAACAGGTGTAGGCAGGGGGGGGCCCCTCGGTCTTGCTCATGCATAATAACGCCGTAGGTTAGTTGCATTCCACGTCCGTGGTATGGCTCTTCCATCGATGCCTTCCAAGTGATAGGCACCTGGGCCTGCTAGCTTGACCACTTTATAAGGACCTTCCCAGTTTGGTGCTAACTTGCCAACCGCTTCCCGCGGAGCTGAAGCCTCGATACGGCGTAAGACGAGGTCTCCTACTCGGAATGTGCGATGTTTGACTCGCTGGTCATAAAATCTGGATACTCGATGCTTGTAGGCTGCAAGGCGTACTGCCGCTTGTTCACGACGCTCGTCAAGGAGGTCAAGGTTAGCTCGGAGATCTTCTTCGTTCTGGACAGGGTCGTTGGTTGTCAGCCGAAGGGACGGCAACCCTATCTCAACGGGGATGATGGCGTCTGTTCCAAATGATAAACTGAAGGGGGTCTCACCCGTAGAGGTCCTCGTCGTCGTATTATAAGCCCAGAGTATTTTGGGTAATTCGTCTACCCATAGTCCTTTTGCGCCGTCCAATTTCTTCTTTAAACCTTGAAGGAGTGTACGATTCGTAACTTCAGTTTGCCCATTCGTTTGTGGGTGTGCCACAGAAGTGAAGCGCTGCTCAATGCTTAAGTTGGAACAAAACGTTCGAAAGGTGGTGTTGTCGAACTGTTTCCCATTGTCAGTGATGAGTACGCGCGGAATTCCAAAACGACAAACCACGGCACGCCAAAAGAAATCTTCACATTTCTTTTCAGAGATTGTAGCTAGGGCCTCGGCTTCCACCCATTTCGTGAAGTAGTCTATGGCTACAATTACAAATCGTCGTTGAGCCGTAGCTGGAGGAAAAGGGCCCATGATGTCCATTCCCCACATTGCAAATGGTATGGGGCTGCTTATCGATGATAAGGGACTTGGTGGCTGCCTAGGGACCGAGGAGAAACGTTGGCAAGCATCGCATTTCTTCGTGTAGTCTAAGGCATCACGGTGCATGGTCGGCCAGTAATACCCTTGGCGGAGAATTTTGTGTGCTAGAGCACGTCCTCCCAAGTGTTGTCCGCATATCCCTTCGTGAACTTCCCGTAGGGCATAGTTGGATTCAGTCGCGGTGAGACAACGAAGGTAAGGAAGAGTGAAAGATCGTTTGTATAATACGTCTTCCACGATGGCGTATCGAGCCGAGCGGTGGATTATGTTCCTGGCTTGCTTCCGGTCGGCAGGTAGTGTGCCGTCCTGAAGGTAGGCCTTGATGGGATCAATCCATGATGGTTCATGCTCGATCTGCATAGTTTCCTTGGCGATGATGCTCGGTTCATGCAAAAGTTCCAGATGGATTGTGCGACCGAAACCTGAGGGATCGAGAGAGGCCAACCTTGAGAGTGCGTCTGCGGACGTATTGTCTTCTCTGCGAATTTGCGTAATTCTGAATAGAGTGAATGTATTCGCAATTTCTTTTGCTTTACGCAAGTAATCCGCCATTTTTGGGTCTCTTGCTTCATATTCTCCAAGCATCTGATTCACAACGAGTGCCGAGTCGCTGAAAGCATGGAGAGATGCTGCGCGCATTGCACATGCCAGATGCATGCCTGCTACCAAAGCTTCATATTCTGCTTCATTGTTGGAAGCCTGAAAATCGAAGCGAAGAGCATATTCTACGGTTAGGCCATCAGGTCCATTGAGGATTAGACCAGCTCCGCTTCCGCTTGCGTTTGACGATCCATCAACATAAAGCGTCCATGTAAACAGCTCAGTTTGGTCGGGGGGGGAGAGGTTTTTCTTCCCCAAGGAGAGGCTCTTCGACTTCAATGGGAAGTGTGCACTCGACTATGAAATCTGCCAAGGCTTGCCCTTTGATTGAGGGTCGAGGTTTATAGCAGATGTCGAATTCGCCTAACTCGACCGACCAGGGAACGAGGCGACCAGAAAGGTCCGGCTTGTGCAATATCCGCCTAAGTGGTTTGTCGGTGAGCACAATGATTGTGTGAGATTGAAAATACGGTCGAAGCTTTCTAGCAGCGTTTAGCAAAGCAAATGCCAACTTTTCTGCATTGGGATACCTCTGCTCGGCTCCCTGAAGGACTTTGCTCACATAGTAAATGGGGAGCTGCTGTCCATCTTGTTCTCTGATTAGGACCGCGCTGACCGCAGACTCAGCAACGGCTAAGTAGAGGAAGAGGTCTTCTCCCATGACGGGTTTGGAGAGAAGTGGTGGCGATGCTAGGTATTCTTTCAGCGTGTCAAAGGATGTTTGACATTCAGCCGTCCACTCGAAATTTTTTATGTTCTTCAATGCCTTGAAGAATGGCAAACAGCGTTCGGCTGATCGGGAGAGGAATCTGCTAAGGGCAGCGATTCGTCCTGTTAGGATCTGTATTTCCTTGACACGCCTTGGTGCCATCATTTCCTGAATGGCTTTGATTTTCTCAGGGTTAGCTTCAATTCCCCTTTCTGAGACCATAAACCCGAGAAATTTGCCAGACGATACCCCAAAGGCGCACTTAGTGGGATTAAGGCGCATGCGAAATTCTCGTAGGAGATTAAAGCATTGCTGAAGGTCGACTATGTGCTCTTCAGCTCGAAGGCTTTTGACTAGCATATCATCTACGTAAACTTCCATGCTTTTTCCTATGAGGGGTTTAAAGATTTTGTCGACTAACCTTTGATAAGTAGCGCCTGCATTTTTTAAGCCGAATGGCATGACTTTGTAACAGAATAGGCCTTGATCTGTGACGAAAGCTGTCTTGGCTACGTCGTCTTCGTGCATACGAATCTGGTTGTAGCCGGAGAATGCATCCATGAAGCTGAGGAGTTGATGACCCGACGTGGCATCAATCAGTGTGTCGATGCGCGGCAACGGGTAGCTATCTTTCGGGCAAGCTTTGTTCAAATCGGTGTAGTCAATACAAATCCTCCACTTGCCCGTTTCGCCCTTAGGTACCATGACAACGTTGGCTACCCAGTCGGGATAGTCGATTTCTTGGATGAAGTTAGCATCCAGGAGTTTATCAACTTCCTTCTTGATTATCACTTGCCGCTCTGGTGCGAAGGGTCGCTTCTTTTGCTTAACGGGCTTGCACATGGGATTGACTGAAAGCCGATGTGTGATTACAGATGGGTCTATACCTGGCATGTCGGCCGCGCTCCACGCGAAGAGGTCCATGTTGGATCGAAGGAAAGAGATCAACTGCTCTCGAATGGTGGGTTCTAGCATAGAGCCAATTCTTACGCATCGTTCTTTATCTCCTTCTATGAGCGGTATTGAGATAAGAGCTTCCACAGGCTCCGCGCGTCTTACCTTCTTCTCATCGCGCTGATCATCGATTGATAGGGCTTCTTCAACTCTGCAAGAGGCTATGTAGCATCTTCGAGCAAGGGTCTGATCGCCTTTTACGAAACCAACTCCTGCTGGGGTGGGGAATTTCATGACAAGGTGGTAGGTCGAAGCTACTGCCTGTAGCTTGTTAAGGCCTGTACGGCCCAAAATCCCGTTATACGACGATTTGACCTTGGCTATGAGGAAATCAAGTGTATGAACTGCCTGTTGGGGTGCTTCCCCAACGACGATAGTGAGAGAAGCAATTCCTTTCACTGGGGCGGAGGCGCCTGTAAAGCCATATAAAGGAGAAGATATTGGCTTTACCCTATCATCAGAGATTCCCATCTGATTAAACGCATCTTCGAAGATAATATCGGCCGAACTCCCTGTGTCGACCAACATGCGTTTAACTTGGAAAGCATCTATGCGCAGTGTGATGACTAAGGCATCATCGTGCGGCAGACTTATTCCGTCGAGATCTGCGTCATTGAATTCCAAAGAAGTGGATGCTCTTGGTCGCTTGGTTGGTCCTTGAGTTAGATTAACTTGCCGTGCGTAGGCTTTTCGGGAAGAGCCAGATAGTCCTCCAGCGCTCGGTCCTCCGGAAATAGTGTTTATCACTGGAGGATCTTTCGGTAACGTCTCCTCTGTTCTCCGCTGATATTTTTTTCCATTTTGCTGTCGATCATTGGCCTTGATGAACTGCTTGAGATGTCCTTTGGCTATGAGGTTTTCAATCTCACGCTGAAGCACCTTGCATTCATCGGTTGTATGCCCGTGATCTTTATGGAAATGACAATATAGCTGGGAGTCTCTTTTGTCGGCCGGTCCTCTCATAGGTTTCGGCCATTTGAGGATGCTTTGGCTCTTGATCTGATTGAGGATGTGCCCCCGTGGAGTATTGAGTGGGGTAAACGACTTGGGGAGTATTGGGAGTATTGCCCTCGAGCGCTTGGCCTCGTTTGAATTTCCCCCTTCGGGACGATCTTGTCTTTTGTGCCCACCGTGCACTTCTTCGTGCTGCGAGGTTGTCGAATCTTCTTCGGCTCGAAGATATTTTTCCACCCTGTCAAGGAGGTCCGTCATGTTTTCTGGCGGACGTTTGTTTAACGAGAATCGTAAGGGTGTGTTTGGTCGCACTCCTCTGGCCATTGCTGCGAATGTAACCCCTGGGTCCAAATGGTCAATGAGAAGTTTCTCGGAGTTAAAGCGGGCGTAATATGACTTCAATGATTCTTTTGGCCCCTGGACCATTCGAAAGAGAGCCGAGGAATTCTTCCTTTGCACACGGCTTGTGAGGAAATTGCTCCGAAAAGATTCCGCTAATTGGGACCAGCATGAAATGGAGCGAGGTGGTAAATGCTGGAACCACACATGCGCGGCTCCTTTTAGCGTCACAGGAAATGCCCTGCACATGATCTGGTCAGGGACCAAATGTAAGTTCATGCCCGAGGTAAAACGAGCCAGGTGCTCTATTGGATCTCTTGTGCCAGCATATGATTCACATGGAGGCATTTTGAAGTTGGAAGGGACCGGGTAGAGATTAACGTCTTCTACGACAGGTCATCCAATGATGATTGGAGCGTTGGAATAGCGCTCTACCCGGTGATCACCAGGATTGTGCCGGGTGGATTGAGCTTCGCTGTAGCTCTCTTCATGTCTCTTGGATCTTGGGTTGCGTCGCTCGCTATCAGAATACTCATCTTCTAATTGTATCACCTGCTGGTTATTATGTACCCCGTCTCGCACTTTAGGGCGACTTGGTCCCTCATGGAAGGTCAATCGTTGACGGACGGATTGCCTCTGCGCGTCAGTTATTGGCTTTGC
>JAVXUO010001322.1:0-46771 GCA_033065855.1 Escallonia rubra | reverse complement strand
TGACGGTGTCGATAGGGGTGTTTTGGAAACAATTCAAAGCACAAGTCACCTCGAAGAGTGGGTACTGAACGAGGAACAAATACAACTATTACACCGTCAAAATTTGACCATGTTCACCGATTGCGGGATTTGGTCTCGGCACGACGATTGCCTTATATCCGCTCTAGTTGAACGATGGAGGGGCGAGACGAACTCATTTCACTTCCGGTTTGGTGAAATGACTATTACATTAGAGGACGTCGGATTTATACTTGGAATCCCATGTCACGACAAACCCATTACTTCGAGCAAAACGTCTGCATCCATAGCGAAGATGGCTATGTAGTATTTCCCCGGAATTCTGAGGGAAGCTTTTACGTCTAACGGCATCAAACTTAAATGGCTGAGAGAGCAGTACGGCGTGCTACCGGATGAATACACTCCTCATGATTTCGTGACGTATACGAAGGCATTCCTTCTGTATATTATTGGAGCCATATTACTTCCGACGCATTCAAAAAACACGGTGCATCCGAAGTATATGGTGTTCTTGGAGGATCTTGAGGAGGTATACTCGTATTCGTGGGGTTCAGCTGTTCTTGCGCACCTATATCGAGCACTGCATAAGGCTACGAGATTGGATGCCAAGTCTATTGCCGCCTGCCTGACTCTATTACAGGTATGAGCATTTATATTCTTGTTTTGACGTGTCAAAATATTCGTGATTAATTACTAATTCCATATAATGTTTGCATTCACAGGTTTGGTCTTACGAGAGGCTACCCACGGGTCGTCCACAACCGCGGGAATATTCCGATGAGACGTGGCCTAGGGTGTGGGCCTGGGGGCCAGAGACCAACCGAAGAGACGGGTAAACCCTCACGGTCTACAGTTCTATCGGGGGAACTAGATATGCTAGATGCACCCCAGGTGACGTGGCAACCATATGGCAAGGTGATGCATCAGTTAGATGAGTGGTGTTGGCAACTTCCGGTATCGTACGTGCTGGCAGGTTTGGTTCGGGTGCCGCTTATTCACTTCGAAGTATGTGAGTTTCAGATGCCCGATCGAGCTATGAAGCAAGCTGGCTGTCTACAAGGGATACCAAAACCCCCTGTAGACATGCGGCCATACAGGAGTGTTCGAGGGCCGAAATTCGAGGTGCCTGATGCCTTGAATTTGTTGAGCGACGAGGTGGAACAGTGGAATACTTGGCAAGAAACGTATGGTAGCCTTGTATCGCTCAAGCACGACGGCACCAATCTTGAGGAGTACCTGCAATGGTTTCTCAAGGTGATGCGCACGAGGGTGAATCGCCCTTCTTAGCCGACGAAGACATCGTATGCGCCACGTGAGTTCTATGACCAGTTCTGGGCATTGAACATTGTAAGTCACCCTACTGTTGTTTCAATATTTATTTGTGCACCTTATCGACAATGCCTGAAATGATGACGGTGAATTTTCTATGCATGTTTTTTAGGTTGACTAGGGCACTGAGGTGTTTAAGCAGATGGAGTCATTTGACTGGTTTGTCGCGCAGGCTCCTGTCAGTCTTAAGAGGTCCATTGAGAGGTACAAGACTGATCTTCACAACTTCAGTGTTGCGTACCGGGGTTACCAAGGGGAGCCGTCTAGTCGCTTGCCTCCTGACGCGTACAACTCTCAGCCCCAGAGTTAGGTGGGGGAGCCGTCTAGTCGCTTGCCTTCTGACGCGTCTTTGCCGCAGAGGGAATTCTGGGAGCCGTATAGTCACTTGCCTCCTGACACGTACGACTCTCAGCACCAGAGTCAGGTGACCCAAGTAGGAATCCAGGCCTCGCGCCCAAGCATCCGGTCAGACAAAGGACAAGCGATGAAGCCATTGAGGCCGGACAAGCAGGGTTGGATCGACCGGCACTACTTCAAGCATGAGTCTGTCGATTCAACAGACTTTCCTCTTGCGACATTCCTAGGTCATGAGTATATGAGAACGTTGGCGCCGGAGACAGATATTTCAAAATTTGTCATGAACGCTTATATTGATCTGCTCCGGATTAGAGAGAAACAGTTTAACCGTTCTGAATATTTGAAGCTTAACATGTATCCCACTTATTTTGTGGAATTAACGGTGAGGGAATTCACAAAATGGAGGAGGCGAGGGGCAGGTAGGGGTAAGTGGAAACCAGCTGGAAACGTGTTAGGCATGTTGAACTCAAACTATCAATGTCACGCTGCTCATGCGACCCTTATCATGATATCTTGTCATCATGCAAACCACTGGTTCCTATTAGTTCTCCATCTAGCGAACAGAACGGTTCACATATACGATAGCCTAAGGGAGGACGATCCTGGACAGCTGATGGCACAGATGTACAGCGAGTACATCACTTTAGTGGTTAGTTTTTATTTTTTGACCTTGGCTCATAGTATATTCTTCTTGTTACATAGGCTTGATGACCTTTTTTATTGTTGGATGCAGACTACCGTCCTCTCGCTAGCGTGTGAAGATTATTCGGGGGAGCCTTGGACGGTCGTGATGATAAAGGACCGACCAAAGCAATATAACAGTCACGATTGCGGGATTTACGTCCTCAAGTACATGGACTACATTGCTCGCTCGGAGGTGCTCAAATATACGTCGTGGACTAGGGAGGATGCCTTGACGTTTAGGTATAGGATAGCCTAGGAGCTGAAAAAGAATGAAGCTAGATTCCTTCATTACCATTATCCTAACTAGCGTGGCTAAGGTGCAATGAGCAAAGAGCACTGCACAAAAAAGAAATGTACATAATTTTTTGCAAGCTATGAATTTGGCGTTAAAGTGTGCGCGAATAGGCCTTTCATAGGAAAATCCAAAAAAATTACGTGTCTCGTTTTTCATCAAATTCATAGAAATGAGCTAACTAGCGTGCCTGAGGTGCAACGAGCGAAAAAAAAGTGACAAAAAAAAATTACAACATTTCTCGTAAGCTATGAATTTGACGCTAAAGTGTGTCCGAATAGGCCCTTCATAGGGAAACCTCAAAAAATAATTTGTCTCGTTTTTCACCGAAATTCATAGAAATGAGCTCACTAGCGTGCCTGAGGTGCAATAAGCGAAAAAAAAGTGACAAAAAAAATTACAACATTTCTCGCAAGCTACGCACTGGACGCTAAAGTGTGCCCGAATAGGCCCTTCATAGGGAAACCTCAAAAAATAATTTGTCTTGTTTTTCACCGAAATTCATAGAAATGAGCTAATTAGCGTGCCTGAGGTGCAACGAGCGAAAAAAAAGTGACAAAAAAATTACAACATTTCTCGCAAGCTACACATTGGGCACTAAAGTGTGCCCGAATAGGCCCTTCATAGGGAAACCTAAAAAAATAATTTGTCTCGTTTTTCACCGAAATGAGCTAACTAGCGTGCCTGAGGTGCAACGAGCGAAAAAAAAAGTGACAAAAAAAAATTACAACATTTCTCGCAAGCTACGCATTGGGCGCTAAAATGTGCCCGAATAGGCCCTCCATAGGGAAACCTCAAAAAAATAATGTGTCTCGTTTTTCACTAAAATTCATAGAAATGAGCTAACTACCGTGCCTGAGGTGCAACGAGCGAAAAAAAAAGTGACAAAAAAAATTACAACATTTCTCGCAAGCTACGCATTTGGCGCTAAAGTGTGCCCGAATAGGCCCTTCATAGGGAAACTTCAAAAAATAATGTGTCTCGTTTTTCATCGAAATTCATAAAAATGAGCTAACTAGCGTGCCTGAGGTGCAACGAGCGAAAAAAAGTGACAAAAAAAATTACAACATTTCTCGCAAGCTACGCATTGGGCGCTAAAGTGTGCCCGAATAGGCCCTTCCAAAAATATCAGTAATCCACAAACCAAATCACAAATTAAAGATTTCACAAACCAAATCACAAATATAAACATTATAAAAGTTCAATTTATACAACTGAAACATTAACCCTAACACTCTTCATCATCATCGTCTTCCTCGACCATACTGCCAGGTTCGATACCTAGCACTTTATAATGATTTCTCTTGTCATGATCAGTCATCTTATTGCACAACGCACACCTTCGCAATTTTTTTTGACCGTTGCTTCTTCAATCGGATTCTTCATACGTATTGCTCGTTTTCGCCCTTTTGTTTGAGAAATAATTGGATAAAAAATGTCGTCCTCCTCACGTTGCAGGCTAGTGCTGTCAATGACTGGCTGTGAAGCTCGATTGAATCTACCGGCTGGAGTTGTCCGAGGGTCCTGTCTTTCTGGTAATGCCATCCTAAACTGTGCATGCTTAACCTTATCCCGTGCGGCTGCTTCAACTTGATACCTGTACCCATCATATGTTGACGCTGCATCCAATGATAAATTGTGCATGATGTTACAAAGGTGATTATATCGCAGCGTCTCAGATTACTCGAAATCAACTGAAACATTGGGCACGTAAGGAATGTGACCGTGGACTCTATTGGCATCCTTCGTCCACCGATCCAAGATATACTCTGGAGGGATTTCACAAGCATTCTTGGCACTAAAATACCTCAAAGCGTGTCGACAAAGTATACCTTTATGCTCAAACAGTTGACAGTTGCAATTAACAAACCCGGTGTCCATACAAACTGCTACATTAAAATGTTTTCTGTTCCTCGGAGCCGACGAAGAGCACGGATTGGCGAAATTCATCATATTTGTCAAAGCATAAACCTTGAGGTCCCTGGTGGAATACTCGTGCAACTTTGTCATGCTATATTGATTCGACTTTAGTAGTTCCTCTTAAAACTGTCTAAACATTTCCTTGGTATAGACTTGAGCCGCATGAGCCTCCAAAGGTGAAAAAACTACTATGGCTCTTTCTCTTACAACTATAGCCGCGTCGGCTTCTCTCTCAAGGAAAAATTGTCTGTCAAGGGCTTTCTGCATCTCTAGTACGAACTCTGTTATACTTGAAGAATGGCCTATGTACCCATCAAAGAATGAATTCATACCTTCGCTTCTCGAGGTTGTAGTCATTCCGGCTGCAAAAAATTTCTTCATGTAGGCACCGACCCACTGTGTCTTGATCTCATACAACGATTGTAACCATTCATGATTGTACAAAGAGTAGTCATCCATTAACTTGGCCCACCTCTCCTCGAACACGTCTATCGTCAATGATTTCTTCACACATGTATTAAAGTCAGTCTTGAATGTCGGATGGTAGGCATATACATTGTGAAGCCGTTCGGGATATTTGTTGCTTATGTACCATGTGCACAGGCCATGGTGAATATCTGGCAGGACCTTAGCGATTGCATTTTTCATTGCCAGATCTTGGTCGGTGATGATGGTCTTTGGAGGAATATGATACATTGCTTTAAGCCACGTTTCAAATAACCACGTAAATGACTCCTCCGTCTCATCCCTAAGCAGGGCAAAGCCAAACAAGATTGACTGATAGTGGTGGTTCACCCCGGTGAACGGAGCAAAAGGCATAGAATACTTATTAGTGCGGTATGTGGTGTCAAACATAACAACATCCCCAAAATTTTGGTAAGCAGCTCTAGAACGGGCATCCGCCCAAAATATAGTACTAATGTGGTTCTCGTTATCCAGTCGGAGACTGTAGAAAAAGCCCGAATTCTCACTCTGAAGACTCCTGAAGATATCAAGTGTAGCTTGAGAATCACTCTTACCGAAAAACTCTCTCCTCTGAACACGAAGTTCATTTCGAAGGTCAACTGCGTTGAAACTCAACTTGTCAATCCCCCCAGCCTGGCTTGAGAGAAATCCCATCATTTTAGAAGGTGAAATTTTAGCCTCGGCGATTGTAAATATCAGTTCCCTGTGTACCGCGCCTATTTGTCGGTGCTGATGAATTTGACCAATCTTACTAGGGGTCATCAACTGATGATTATGGCTTAAATCCACTCTCGTCACAACCCAATGGCTTTCATTTTTCCGTTGTACTGCATACACATGGGCCTTGCAGCCGGTACCCGGAAATGTGTCCCGTTTTCTTTGTCTTGATGGCCCTTCGTCACTGATCCGAACAACCAGGGGTACATGCGGTGCTCCTCTATGACACTCAAATAGTCTTCCACAAATTTGATCTGTATTCGCCCGTTTTCTAGCCGTCTTAATTCTAATACCGAAACCTATCGTTTTCGAATATGCTCTATAGTATGCTTCAACTTCGTCCAGTCTTTGAAAATTTTAACCCAAGTAAGGTGGATCAGAATCTTCACAACAAATATTTTCTCCAGTTGCATCCATATTTATACTGAAATCTAAAAAATAAAAATTATCATTCTCAACAAGTCATAGAATTAAATAAAAGAAGAATAAAAATTATTTAAAAGTCATTCGAAAAATTTGTGTAATGTAAAACTACCAAAATAACCCTCGATGAGCGGCAAATTACCGAAATGCCCCCGGGGGTTCATTATCACCCTAACGCCCCAATTCAGCTTAAAACAACCTTTCAGGTTCTTTGCTTACATTTCTGGACTAAGAAGTCCTTTGAAAAACTTAACAGTGTAAAATTACCAAAATACCCCTCTCGAGGCGGCGAACCAAAATGCCCCCTGCTATGAGAAAATCTCAAAAGTGCTTTGAAACGGGATTTTAAGCTTCCTGAATTCATTCTTTAAAATAACTTTCCGGGTGTCTTACACCCTTTCCAGAACTAAAAGTAAGTCGAAAAATTTTACAATGTTAAATTACCAAAATACCCCCACTAAGCGACAAATTACCGAAATGCCTCCGGTGATTTATTATCACCCTAACGCCCTGCAATCAGCTTCAAAACAATATTTCAGGTGTTGTAATTACATTTCTGGACTAACAAGTCCTTTGAAAAACTTTGCCGGGAAAATTACCAAAACACCCCTCTCAGGGTGACAAATTACCAAAATGCCCCCTGGCTTCAGAAAATCTCAAAAGTTATTTAAAATCCTATTTTAAGCTTCCTGAATTCATTCTTGATCTAAAAAGCATTTTATAAAAGTTTCGCCTAAAAATCTCGAACCGGTGTCCGGATCGAGCGCTTAAAAGCCCGTTCGGCCAAAAAAATAGGTAACGGCTTCGAAATAGCCCGAATTCCTGTGAAATAGAACTTCCTAATATCCTAGGATTCTCATAAAAGTTTCGCGTGAAATCGCGCTAGCTTGATATTTTAAATTACACTGCAAAGTTACAAGGTTGCGCGTATCAGTTAACCCTTTTCCAGTCTTTGGAAAAATCTGAATTTTTTACCTAATACAGATCTTTTAAAAATAACTAGGGTCTTTTGTTTACACTTTCGCAACATCTAGCTCTAGCTATGTTTTATAAATTCGTGAAAAATTATCTAATTAAGTTTTCACCTTTAGCGACAATTACGCCCCGCAATCAGCTTCAAAACAACATTTCAAGTGTTTAACTTACATATCAGGACTAAAAAGTCCGTTGAAAAATTTTACCGGGAAAATTACCAAAATACCCCTCCCGGGGTGGCAAATTACCAAAATGTCCCCCCTGGCTTCAAAAAATCTCAAAAGTGATTTAAAATGCTATTTTAAGCTTCCTGAATTCATTCTGGATCTAAAAAGTATTTTATAAAAGTTTCGCCCTAAACTCCCGAACCGGTGTCCGGATGAGCGCTTAAAAGCCCGTTTGGCCAAAAAAATAGGTAATGGCTTCGGAATGGCCCGAATTCCTGGGAAATGGAACTTCCCAACATCCTACGGTTCTCATAAAAGTTTCGCGCGAAATTGCACTAGCTTGATATTTTAAATTACACTGCAAAGTTACATGGTTGCGCGTATCCGTTAACCCCTTTTCAGTCTTTGGAAAAATCTAAAATGTTTACCAGATACAGATCTTTTAAAAATAACTAGGGTCTTTTATTTTCACTTTGGCACAATCTATCTCTAGCTATTTTTTATAAATTCGTGAAAAATTCTAATTTTGACGCCCTAAAAAAGCGCTATTTTGGAATCTTTCGAATGTAATACCCCGATTTGTAAAAACGTAATTTTGACGCCCTAAACACGAATTTTAGACTATGGTAAGAACAATTTAAGCGTAACACAATTTAAACAATCAATTGGTAAGAACAATTTGAAATTAACATTGAATTATAAGAAAATTCAAAATACTTGTTTTAACTTGATATATTTGAAGAAAAATTCACCGATCTTGTAGCGGTTATCCACCGATCTTCTAGAGTGAATTTTTTTTTTTGTATTGTTGTGGAGATTATGTAGGTGAGATATGGAGAATGAAGAGAGTGGAAGAAAGGGTTCGGGGAGAAGGGATTTTAAAGAGAGAAAAGTGAGGAAGAGAGAAGAAAGAAGACAAAGAAAAATTACGTACGTGAGTGAGCAGTAGTTAGTCAAAGGCTGTGAAAAAGGAAAAAAGATGGCAGAGTCAAAGGCTGTGAAGAAAGAAAAAAGATGACAGAAGAATGCGCGGCTAAGCTTTGAGCTGGAAAAAGGGAGGGGGGGGGGGGGGGCACGAACGAAAACAAAAAAGGAACCGGGGGTGGGGTGGGGGCCACGAAGAAAGGAAAACAAAAAAGGAACCAGAGAACCGCAACAAAGAGTTGCGGTTCGGGGGTTGGGGTGGGGGCCCATGGGAACCGGGGGGTGGGGATGGGAAAAGGGAGGTGGGGCCACGGAAAGGTGAACCGCAACAAGAAGTTGCGGTTTGGGGAGGGTGGGGCCGGAGTGAAAAATGGGGCTGAAAAGAAAGAAAAAAGGGAAGGGGGTGGGGGCCAATGGAAAAAAGAAAAAAAGGAGAACCGCAACTTCTTGTTGCAGTTTGGGGAGGGGGTGGGGCCACAAAGAAAAAAGAAAAGAAAGAAAAAAGGGAATAGGGTGGGGGTGGGGCCCAAAAAAATGATGATCGTCAAACCGCAACAAATTGTTGCGGTTTGGTGGATATTACCCACTAGTGGGTGGGGATCCGCCCCCATATATATATATATATATATATATATATATATATATATAATAGGTGAGAGAAACATGTCACAAAAAAGGAAAAGGAAAAATCTATTAAACTAATTTTTTTTATCCATGTGACAAAAGAGCAGTGATGTGGACACTTTCTCTCAGCTTCGGTTCATATATATATATATATATATATCTATATATATATATATATATATATATATATATATATATATATATATATATATAATAGGTGAGAGAAACATGTCACAAAAAAAGGAAAAGGAAAAATCTATTAAACTAAATTTTGTTATCCATGTGGCAAAAGGGATGTGATGTGGACACTTTCTCTGAGCTTTCTCGATATATATATATATATATATATATATATATATATATAGGGAGCTGATTCGTTGCTAGCTAGCACCGTCCGCTATATAATGTAGCGGACGGTGAATTATTGTCCGCTACATTATATAGCGGACGGCAAAACAGCGTTGCTGGATCACGACCCATATATATATATATATATAGACATTTGTGCTACTCATATGATCTGTATGTGTATAGAAAATACATTTCCTGAACTTCACGTGAACCCATCGCCTCTGCACCTGCCAAACCCCTCGCCATCATCTCGATTGTGGCGCCAAAATCTGGTGGGTTTACTGCTGCCCAACGCAACTATTCCTGGCAGCCCAATGCAACTACTGCAATGATGTTGGTAAGAAATCAAGCTTTAATAGAATTCAGCGTTAATTGGGTTAAAGATCTCCATTTTAATTGAATGATGCAAAAAATGCAAACCCATTTGAAATCAATCTCTCTTATTTAGCTGATTATAAGTGGGTTGATTTCTGCCAATGCGCACGCCAGCATCGGCGACTGCCTCGCGTTGCGAACCTGCCGCAAATCCCGTCGGTGTCATCAATCACCGTAGATGTCATCTATGTTGTTGAATTGCCGATTGCTTCCCAATCGTTGTCGGTATCATCAATGTCATCGAATTGACCCCCCCTCTGCACCATTGTACCGCCTCCGACAGGACTGGGACGTTCACCACTACGGGCATTTGCGTGGCGGCTTTTTCAGGAACCATCAAAATTGCCCTAAACATCTTCGTGCTGCCATGCTGACGGTGATTCGGAAGCAGTCATTAGCACAAATCCGATTGCTTTTTTAGAACCGTCTGAATCACACACACACACACACACACATAATCCACACACACAGATCTGTCACACTGGTAGCGACGGGGTGAGGAGGAAGGTGGGGGCGACTAGGGGTTGGGGGCAACAATGACGCGGTGGGGGGAAGGTAGGGGTAGCAGCTGCGGGGTGGGGGGAGGGTGGGGTCAACGACGGCGGGGTTGGTGAAGTTGGATAGAAAGAAAGAGTTAGGGTTTCCTAACCTAAGGAAAAAACACAAATTTGAAAAACAAAAAAGGCTTAAATCTGTAATTTGGAAGAAAAAGGACTTAATTGCTGTTAGAAAAACCCTAATTTAGAAATTAATCTCTCTTAAAACCTTAATTTGGAGAGAGATATATAATTTGGTTTGAAACCCTAATCGAAATTAGGTTTGAAATCCTAATTTTTCTAAATTAGGGTTTTTTATTTTTATACAGTGTATATGTAGATATATGGTTTAAGGGTAGTATTGACATTTAGAAAAATACGCATGAATGACATTCGCGAAAAAGTATATTTTTAACGGATCTGAGACGGATGGATATGGCTGATATATTTTCAAAGTTTTTTTTATCACGGTATGTTACATTTTAAAACTTAGGCCCTGTTTGACACAGTTTTTTTTTTTTTCAGTTTTGGAAATTGGAAAAAAAGTTGCGTTTGGTAACCATTTTTTTTCTTCTTCAGTTTAAAAAACCAGTTTTTAAACTGAAGAAGAAAAAAAAAACTCCAAACAGTTTTGGTTTTTTTTTTAGACCACCACCACCTTCCCACCGCCGGTAGCCACCCCCCACCGCCGGCCGCCAGCGACCACCGTCGACAGTTGCCGGCGGCCAACTCCGTTGACCACCGCTGGCGGCCACCTCCGGCAACCTCCAGCGGCCACCTCCGGTGACCACCGCCGGCGGTCGGCCACCTCCGGCCACCACCACCAGCGGTTGTCGGCGACCACTGTCGGCACCCACCAACCACCGCCATCGCAAAATAAAAAATGGGTTATCAAACACAAAAAAAAAAACTCAAAATAAAAATTGAGTTATTAAACACCCATTTGTTTTTGGAAAAAAAAAATTAAACTGTTCTTTAATTAATTTATTTTTTTGGAAACTGAAAAAAAAATGTGTTGTCAAACAGAGCCTAGTGTTCTTGAGTGTAATTTTACCTTAATCTCAGGGATATTGCTGTAATTATCCCTTTTTCGTTTTGAGAATTTATTTGGACGGGAAGTATTTTTTTGTTCTTAATTTATTTTGTAATTCCGAACTATTTTTCCCTAGATTATAAATCTAAATTGTTTGTGCTGATTTCAAACGTAACTGGGAGTCAATTGTTCATAATTCTTACACTTTTTGCATAGATTCTAGGTTCTTTAAAAAAATTTACTTAACTGGAGGGCCTCCTATCGCTTCAGGTTTTCTTTTCAACTTTTATTCACTCTATTAATTTAGCAATCATATTGAGCCGCGTTAGAATATAGCTTCTTCCCCTAAGATCTACTTTTGAATATTTAGTTCGAGTGTTGATAGCCATTTATGCTTTGGACTGATGTTGAATCCTTCTGAAATGTACCCTTTTCCTCAAATTACTACAGAAGATATCTCACATAACATTGTATGCTTTCTCAGTAGTGTAATAAATTTTATTTTTTTGTTATCTTTCATAGTGAAATCTTTAATGTAGATTGCTTTAAGCGACAAGAAGACAAATTATATGGTAATTCACTGTCTAGATTCTATGCAATTTGTGGCACCACCTGCATCTTTTGGAGCTACTTCTGGTTAGTTGGTACAAAAATCTTGCTGGAGGTTCTCAAACTGGGGAAGCTTGTGTTATTTCTTATCCTTCTTATTTTGGTACAATTTTGACGTAGAAGAAGCATTTGGTGAACTTGAATCATGGACAACGCATGTGATTTCTGCGCGGATGAAATATTTATGGTGTTTTTTATCAGATGCAGCTTGCTTATGTTTGTCCTGCCACTGAAACGTACATCACATCCTGCGAATGCCCTTTCAAAACTCCATTCGCCGATACTTGTTGTGAAAGATGCAATTCACGTCTGGCATTCATGAGATGTATCAAGTAAAGCATTTTTTTTTGTAAGAATGCGATTGGACCGTCCATGGTGGCTCTAACCCTGGTCCGGTCCCCGCACAGAATAGCGAACAGTGTACGGTTACGTAGGCTATCCTTTGGCCTTGGAACTTCCAAGAATCTGGTCTTTTCTTCTAAACGTCTCATCTGTTGCTGATTCTACTTGTGAGCAGGAAATGAGTTCAACGAGTAAAGCTGATAATTCTTTTCTTTTTTTCGAGGACCCCCAAAGGCCTTCAAGAAAAGACGGCGGTAAAGTTATCTATCCTTGCTGAAATGAGTGTAGATCTTATTCTCTGACTCATAAGCAACTGATCAGTGCAATGGTTTGTCGAGTATTTGTTAATTATAGATACTCAAGGAATTCGCCTCCTTGAAATAATATTAGTTTTTCAAAATTTCATAAAAAAATATCAAAATAACTTTGTTCGAAAAGAGGAAAAAAAGAAGAAGAGGTTATTCCTCATTCTTTTTCCATTTTGATTTAGTTCCACCTCTCTTTTACCATATTGACACCAGAGTGTTATCTCACTATTAAAGTTATTAAATTGGCTTCTTTTTCTGAATATGGTCCAGCTTGCTTTGTTTACTATATGCAGCAATTGCAGCAGTCTCATGAATCATAAAGATCAAGACATCAACAAGAAAGGAAAGAACAAGAAAGGAGAGAACAACTGGAGGGGTGAAAGGAATGAAATTCCCAGTGTTGCATAACAATTTCTGTTTCATCGTACAACTTCATTAACTGATAAAAATGGTGTTGGATGGTTAGCCAGTTTAAGTATCGTCGTAACCTGTGATAACCTAAGATATTGATCAGGTTATGGTGGAACGTTGGGTCATCTACGTCGCATTGTCAAGTAGCAGTGATTAGATGATGCATGTACATACATTGCTTAAAAGGAATAACAATTACTCTTGGCATGTGGTCTTATAGAAAGTATTAACAACAGAGCAAAAGAACAAAAAATCAGAAATGTCTGATCAAACTCTAAACTACTTGGTAAGCCAATATTGACAATCAAATACTGATGCGAGTGCTGGAAGTTCTTCATTTTCGCAATGATATTAACTGCATCTTATACTAGATTACTGAATACCATACCAAAACATGTACTAATAGAATGACAAATGCATATTTTATCATGCAAAATGCAAGTCTTAATCTCTGTAGCTGTTCACATCAGGTCTGAATAGTAAATGGTATCAAAATTGTTAGTCTTTCGAAGCAGTGATCCCCTGAATTAACAAAGTCTGGCGACATATTAGGCAAAATTTTGATCTTCAATTAAAGAATTAACATTAATTCGAAAATAATGCAAAAGTTATTGTTCCCAACCTATTCTGGTCGCACCCAAAGGCCCACTGGAGTCCCATTTTGCACGACACGTCGGCACATGCAACAGTCGATATTAAATCGATATTCAATGCTTCCAACCGGTCAAAGCGTGCACGCTTCCCATTTTCACTACGTGATTTCGTCACTAAGAAACTCATCTTCGCGTGATGCCTCATGACGCTTCGACCGTCGCACATCACACGTTGTCCGTCGGTGCACCTTGGCACTTGCCCAAGGAGGTTGGCCTTGGCCTCCCCCTTGAGGTGGTCGGCCTCGGCCTTGGCCTTCCCCTTGGGGTCGGCCTCGGCCTCCCCTTGAGGTTAGCCTTGGCCTTCCCCCAAGGGTTGGCCTTTGGCTTCCATCCTTAGCACCTTCACTACTCTTCAAGGGACCATGCATCGTCCGCGACCCTCATCGCCCGTCGCCCGGACATCATCTCCGCGACCACCGTCGCCCGTCGTCTGGACGTCATCTCCGTGACCCCGTTGCCCGTCGTCCGGACGTCATCTTCGCGACCCCGTCGCCTGGATGTTATCTCCGCGACCCCCGTCGCCCGTCGTCCCGACGTCATCTCTACGACCCCGTCGCCCGGACATCATCTCTCCATCACCCGTTGTCCGGACGTCATCTCCGCGACCCCCGTCGCCCGGACATCATCTCCGCAACCCCCGTCGCCCACACCCGCGCGCCGTTACCGCGACCCCCATCGCCCATCACCCGTGCGTCGTCTCCGCGACGTTAGTCACCCATCGCCCCGGCGCTATCTCTGTGGATCCCGTCGCCTGTGCCTACGTGCTATCTCCGCGACTTCCGTCGCCCGCGCCCGTGCGCTGTCTTCACGACCTTCGTCGCCCGCGCACCACACTCCCACACTTCATCGCGCCAATGCGCCACAATCATGTTACATGCCCCCCGAGCACCACACTCATTCACCACACCATGCGCACCTTGCCTTGGTCGTGGAACATGCTTCGACCCACTCTCCGGAGTGCGCAGCATCCGCGGGGATAAGCAACTCCTCCGGGACACTGTCTCCGCCAGGGAGCTCTAAGTACTCCAGCATGAAGACTCCCCTTCTGCCAGGTAAACGGCTCCTCTGGAATGCTACCTTGATGCGCTCCGAGTGCTCCGGCATAAGGACTCACCCGCGGGGATTTGCGACTCCTCCGGGACACTATCTTCGCCAGGGAGCTCTAAGTTCTCCGGCACGAAGACTCCCCTTCTGCCAGGTAGATGGCTCCTCCGGGATGCTACCTCGGCCCGCGGAATATGTGACTCCTCTGGGACATTATCTCCGCCAGGATGCCTGCGTGACTGGCCTACGTGCTCCGGCACTGGGGGCTTGCGTCGGCACCCCTACGGGCTATGACCCCCAGGTCACTCCGAGACGGGAGCAGGTCTTCGGAGGGCATCACGTCTTGTTCGCCTGTCAGTTGGGCGTCGGGTCTTCCCCACTGCTGCCAGGCCTATGGGACTCTACAAGGGCTTGGATTGGTCGCTAGATCAAGGTAGTTCTCTGGCCACACCGACGATGTGGGAGCCAGTCTTTCCAGACAGACAGAGCGACACTGTGAGGAACAGGCTGGGTGAATATACGATCCGACAGTCCGTGGAGCACCGGCACCTGTGAACCCTTCGATGACGTGTCACTCCCGGGGAGCGCCACGTGTCGGCTAATGACATCATCATCTCAACCTCTATAAATAGGGGTCTTGAGAATTCATTTGGGAGGGAACATTTTTACTTTCTCACTCTAGAATCCTAGAGAGAGAAACATATAGGACCCTGACTCTGGACCTAAGCATCGGACTGTGACTGTCGTCGTGTATTCATCATGCGTTATTGCCATCGCAGCACTGCCACCCTCAGGCTCTGTCTGGGAAGCCCTTGGTCTCTGCTCTTGCTCCACCCTTGTTGTGTCCCACATCAGCACACTTGGCATCTGACTCGGACTGCATTCCTTGTGGCACCTCCACGTCGACTGCGAACCCACTTTCCTTGGCATCATTATAGCGACTCTGCTGGGGAGGTGAGCATCGCAGTGCAGTTCTTTCCTTGCCTGACACACCCAAGCAACCATGCCTCAGCAACGCATGACTACCAGCCAAAGCCTCAACCCAGCCATCCAAGAGGAGCATCACCCCGAGGACTAAGAGCAGACTAGTCACAACCAACTACAGGCTCCCCCCGGGATGGATGCACCCGATGTAGCCGCATTCGTCGGCGCCACAATCCAACACCTTACTCCTACCATCAGTGAACTCCAAGACTCCCAATCATCTCTCATGGTCGCGATATTAGAAATGCAAAAATCAATCCAAGTCTTGACTTCACATGCACTGACTTGTCAAGGCCTCAGAGCTGCTCACCCCGTGCCCGCTGCTCACCCCATGTCATCCCAAGTTCTAGGGTTGGCCCCTCCTGTTTAGATACAGCCTTCAGGGCCTGGGCTAGTGCTAGACACTGCTCAGGTCCTAGTGTCGCGACCACCGCTGCCTTGGTCCTTTGGGCCCTCGACAGTAGGACTCGTGGCACCTCGGCCTCCGGCGCCACGTCTTATACTTGCTCGAAGTACTTCGAGGACTCACGACTCAATCGAGATTGAGCCTGACCCAAACATAACCAACCGAAACCTAAGCACAAGTCATTCCCCCTGCTTACCTTAGTCGACCGTTCCTGACGACCGGCCTCCAGTCACTGACACTACCCATATGCAAACCATACCCTAACAAGTTGTTCCCCACCACCAACCCCTCTCTACCATCGCCATCCCCTCGATGCCTTAGGTTGCACCGTCTGGGGGCTCTGGTGCCCAGATCATCCCGACAGGGCACAAAACCTCACATGCGTCGTACGTCACCAAGCATGACTTTGATGCCCTCATTCGCCGTCTCAAGCAGTCATCCTTACCACACTCCCCCTCTAAGCTGTCAGGCCATGCTCCCTACTCTGGCAGCCTTGCTACCAAGCCCTACCCTGTCAAGTACAAGCAACCATCCTTCACCTTGTTCAACGGCAAAGAGGGCAATGCCCGCGAGCACCTCACCCGTTTTGCTAGCTCCCTGGAGCACTACGGGGAGGACGACACTTTGAAGCTTCGGGAATTTCACAAGTCCCTGACTGGCCTCCCCTACTCTTAGTATCATCAGATTCCTGACGGTACTATCCACTCCTGGTCTGACATGGTCCAGCTTTTCCTTGACAAGTTTCACTATGAGACAGAACGTGTGACCATCGTTGACATTGCCGGAATCCGCCAGAACCCCGGGGAAGACCTCAACACCTACGTCACACGATTTCATCACAAGTGCTTGGAATGCACTGACTTCAGCAAGGATGAAACCCTTGTACCCATTTGCATCAAGAACATGAAAGACACATGCATGGTCTACCTTGAAAACCTCCAGCTTCAATCCTGGGGACATCTCAAAGAAGCTTCGCGACGCACATAGGACTTAGTCGGCCCGTCAAAGACCCCAAAACCCCAAACTCATATTGCCCTGGCCGTGACGACGGAAGGAGCCAGTAACGATGACAACAACCACAAGCGTCAGTCCCAAGGAAGGGAAGGGCGCCCTGACAAGAGAGGGCAGCTGATGCCTGCCCCAGAATACCCATGTGACTTGAAGACTGTTAGAACTCTCCTCGAGACATGGATCAACTACAATGCCATAACCCTGCCCAATGTCGACACTGAACCTATCCCGGGAGACTTAGCCCATCCCAACTACTGCCCCTATCATCGGAAGGTCGGTCAAGGCCTCAAGTGGTGCAGGGGCCTCAAGTTTGCCTTCGCTGACAAGATTGCGTCCGGAGAGCTCAAACTCTGAGTGCGGGACATGTGAACCAACCGCCCAAGCCCTAGCCTGCCTAGTGCATTTTTCACACTTGTAATATTTTTTTCCTTCATTTTGCAAGTTTCCATGTACTCAACTCCTATGTACCAAGTCATGTTGCCTATCTTTGCTATCAATGAAGTTACATTTTTCAGACTTAGAAAATTTTCAAGCTACATTGCTCTCGCACAAGTCTACTGACACCACCCTTGATACCATCACCCACTCCCTTGGGGGCTTCACCCTTGCGCTATCCCAAGCAGGCCAGGTTCCCTCGCCCTCTGTCCTAACATTGCAATGACTTGGTAGGTGGTGCGCAGGGTAGCTCGAGCCGCACTATCGAAGTCTCGACTTGGTCGGCCGACATGCCCCCAGGCCTCATGATCGCCCTTGCCAAGTATGCATGCAACACGTCTCGCCGACCTTTCTCACCTCAACCTCTCGTCATCGCTGTCGCACAATCACCCCTTCATATTTTTTTTTGACACTTAGAAAAAAATTCTTCGTTTTTAATAGTCGGGTCACCACCCCCAGCGGCCTCCCTCAGCATCCTTGCCAGAGCTCAAAAAAAAATTCAACACTTAGAAAAATTTTCAATTTTTTTCATCTTCCCTACATACTCCCAACATTCACACTCTGATCACTCTCCCTCTCACATGATCCAACACTACATTTTCATCTCTTCCCTCACCACCCAAAACCCCATCACCATTTCCCCATTTTTTACACAATTCCTCTCTCTTTATCTTTCTCTCATCAAATAATCATCCTTCATTCCCCCCACCCCCACCGGCCCTTGGCAAACCCAAGCTGCCGAGAAGCCTCCGGCTTAGGAAAATTAGGGTTTTAAAGGTTTTCCTATGTTGCAATGGATATTTAGGAAAATTAAGGTTTTTTTTTCCTAATTACACTATCACATACCACTACCCCGCCGTTGCCGCCGCAGGGGGAGGACTTGCTGTTGCCGGATCTGCTGTCGCCAAGTTGCCGCCATTAAATGCTCCGGTTTCACTCCTGACTCATCCCTCCCAACTCACCTCGAGACCCGATTTAGCAAACTCAAATCCTTCCCATCAAGAGAACCCACACAGAAGAGTTGCCGAGCCTCTCTCTCTATGGAATCTCCGACAAAGCAGCTTTGGGTTGTTGTTGCCGCTTGCGGCGCACCGGAAGGGGACTGCTGGGGTGGTGTGCGAAGTGGTGGGGGAAGAGAGAGAGAGAGAAAGAAAATTATCGGTGAGGTGGGGAAGGAGACTGTCGGGGGTGAGGGAAGGGGCTGCCGGCGGGGAAGGGGACTGCCGGCGGCGGCATACCTGGATCTAATTGTTTGGGTTAACACTGAATTGAAGAATCAAGCGGGGTGCGGCGCCGGGGAAGGGGGAGGCAGGCGGGGTGCGGCGCGGGGAAGGGGGAGGCAGGCGGGGTGCGACGGAGGTAGACGGGGTAGGTGGGGGGGTGACCGGGGGAGGGAGGGTCGGGGGGGGGGGGCACGAAAGGCAGGGGTGTGGGTGGCGGCGAAGTGGGTGGGGGAAAGGGTGAGGGAAGAGAGAGAGAGTAAAAAAAAATTAGGGTTTTTCTTTTCTAAAAAGAGACAATGACATTTAAAAAAATAACTTTATAACATAAGGGCAATAAAGTCATTTTGTTAAAACCGTTAGAATTTTTAGGGTTACGTTTGGTCAATGGACACAAGTGTAATTTGTCCAAACTATTGTCCTTACCTGTAATTACTCTCAAACCTCAGGGATATATGTATAATTAGCCCTAAATTCTATTAGCCAATTCCAATTCCAATTCCAATTCCATAAGAATTGGGGTAGAATTTCAATTCCATTCGCCAATAAGACCCTACCGTTGACCGTTTTTCTCACTCCCTCACTTTCTCCCTCCCCTGCTGAACTTATCATCCATCCATGGCTGTTTCAGCTTTCACCCCAATCTACCATTTCAACCCTTCTGAACCAAGCACTCCAGCATCTCTCCCAACATTTTTCCTAAAACCAACGAGAGTCAAAGCCACCAAACCACACAGAATCGCCACCAAACAACCCCATGTAACCAGTTCCACCACCCTTGTAGCCGCCCTCTCTGACCCATTTGTCCTCCAAATTGCAGAGACCCTCGAAGACTCCCTCTCTTCCACCTCATCCCCATCTCCACCACCTCTCCAAAAGCTCAGAGACACCTCCTCAGAATCCCTCCTCTCAACCCCATGGCCCTCCCGCAAGGACGAGCCTTTTCGCTTCACGGACACATCCTTGATCAGACAGTCTGATATCACTCCCACTTCACACCCACCTCAGTCCTTCACTCTTTTGGGCGTTTCCGAAGATACCCATTTCCCCAATTTAGCAATAGTTGATGGGTATGTCGTGGATTCCTTGTCCAATGTGTCTGGATTGCCTGATGGGGTGTTTGTTGGCGGATTGTCGAGCTTAAATTCGGAGGTTGTTATGAATAGGGTGAGTGAGTTCGTGTCAAATTTTGAGGGGGACTTGTTTTGGTCAATAAACGGTGTGGGTGCACCTGATTTGATTGTGGTGTATGTGCCGGAAGGGTGTAGGCTGGAGAATCCGCTGCATTTGAGGTATTTTTCAGTTGAAGTGGGCAATCAGGAGTCGAATAAGTTGCCGGTCTCGAATCCTAGGGTACTGGTGTTGGTGGAGAAGGGAGGGGAGATTGGTGTGATTGAGGAGTATGTGGGTGGTGATGGAAATGCTAACTGTTATTGGACCAATTCGGTAATGGAGATTGTGTTAGGAGATGGGGCTAAAGTTAGCCATTCTTACATTCAGAGTCAGTCTTTGAGTGCTTTTCATATCAAGTGGACTTGGGTCCGGCAGGTAAATAATCATCATGTTTTTTATTGGTTTTTCACGAGTTCTTGTTGCATTTCATGAAAGGGTTGCTCATCTTTTATGTGTACTACTTAATGGACCCGCGCACTTGCACGGGATTGTTCTTTAAGAAAGGTAGGGCAAGAACATAGAGAGCTGAAAGAAGATGAATTAGGTTTACTTAGTTTCAGTGCTATATCCTGTCACTCCCAGTTTGATACTCTCACTTACACAGGTCGCACACAACGCCAATCTACATTTTGAACATGTTTACCAATACAACAAAGAGCGACAGCAGAGGAAATATATGGAAAAAATTCTCAATAACAGTAACAACTTAATGCAATGAAAATTGGAAATGAAAGTTGCTATGTCTACTAATATGAACCAATAAAACTTCCAAGGTGCATGAGCACGGAATGATGAAGCCCTATATCCATTTAATGGGAGTAACACTGTATCCATTTAACGGGAGTAAAGTTACTCAAGTAGAGATTTCTTAAGGAGAACATTGTTTGGCTGATTTAAAGAACTTATAACCGGCAGAACACACAAACTCCTTGATATATTGCACATATGAACTTTAGGTAAATGTGTATTGGGTCTGAAAGGATCATAGTAGGAGTAATCCTAGCCATGCTATAACCAGCTTAGTATGGGCCATTCATTGTTAGCGGTGGATTGGGGTAAAAGGAGTAACTTAATTATGGTTCTTCGTTGAAGACTAAGCTGAGGTTATCAAGTTTTACACGTGTTTCATCAAAGTGAAAGATCTATGGACAATTTATACTTTAACGTGAATGCACATATGTGCGGACAAACATACGTAGAAATACATGTAAGACGCATGTCATACATAAACTCATAGCTTTAAGCACCTCTTTGTTTTATATGTTGATTGTGGATGCAAATGCACTATGTCACCATTGTAGCACTAAGTGTAGACGTAAGTACTTTGGTACGTATTAGGTACAATACTTATTTGAAGTGGTGTTTAGGATTTTTGTTTAAGTCTAAACACATCTAAGCATATAAAAGTAGGTTGTCACTGATTTCAAATTTCTCAATCTGAATTAAAAAAAAATGATTGGATATAATGACGTTAAGTAGATGACGGAAAGATAAAAAACAAAGGTATTTTATCTTATTTGGTAGCGTTACTCTAACAATAGTGATGTCTATTTGCCTAATTGACAAAATTGTTTAAACAGCCAAGTAATTTCTCCTATATCAAACAAATTCAGTCAATTTCATATGTGCTAAGATATTTTCTCATAATTGTAGTTGAGGCATGTTGCTGAAACTTTTCCCCTAAACGTCAGATGGTTACTCTTTTGGTAGGAACTATAACAACAATGCCGACCTACCGGAAAAAATAAACAATAATCAGAATTCCGAACTTATTTTCGACAAAGCAAATATAATGACCATTATAAGCACGGGACTCCTTGTAAAATTTGAAACATGATTACATATAAGGATCTAAGGCTTAGAGAAATTAATAATTTAAGAGCTCCTAGCCTTCAGATAGAGTTTAAATATCGTTGCCTATCACCTTACTGCTACCACTCCCACAACCACAACCACCATCATCATTGCCACCAGTATTTCATTGCCGCCACTATCACTATGTTACCATTATTACTAAGACTATCAGCACCACAACCCTCAATATTTACCTTTCCCGCCAGTGCTTATCACACCTATCACTACCCCACTATCAACAATCATTATTGCTATAATAACCATTGCCACGTGCACCGTTGATGCACCAACCCACGAAACTACCACATCTACCAGCACCGTCTTGCTAGTAACATTACCATAAATATTGACACTACAACCATCACCATTGCCACCATCACTGTCGTTGCCACATACAACTATCACTACCCCACTAACCGCCATTGTCACACCATAAATACCATTGCCATCTCTTGTGACATGCTATCTTTCCCATCTCGATTCCCATTGTTTTTTCCCATCTCTATTCCCATTGTACTATCACAGCCACCTTTAACGTCACAGCCATGCCTACTGACACAATAACTCTATGTGGGCACAAAAACATGATCAGAGGAGGGAAGTCCTAGATAATATTTATGAGCTCCTAGTCCTAGGATTTAATATACACATCAATCCAATCCTAGTTTATAACATTACGCGTACGAGTACAACACTACTACATTGACCACCTTAATGCGATCACTGCCACCACAAATATCACAAGCACCATTTTTGTCACCACAACCATCGATTATCACTGCAATTACCGCCACTACCACCAGGTTACTGTGAACATGACGACCACCACCACTATCGTCCCCTCCACCACTTGTCACACCTACCATTTCCAACCATGTGAAGCATCCTTGCCACCTTTAACGTCACCAGGAGCCCTGCCGACACCATTGCATATATAACACATTTAACATCACCACCATTCCCTCCGAAACTACCATTACCGTAACTATTCCATGGACCACCCTACGCTGCCACCGCCACACCAGAACAACTATCAATGTTTGAATCATCCAAGTTTGAACATCCAATTGAGGGTAAAACTCATCTAAAAAACTCATTAACTTTTTCATTTCTTTTATTGCTCCCTCTCAGCTTTTCAGAACTTATATGCTAAACATTCCCAATTCCTTTTAAAGTTCATTTTGAAAGATTTGTTCCATAAAACTTATCTTTTGCAATTCGAGAGAGCAAATGAAGGGGTTTCTCAGCCTTCGAGAAAAGCATAAGTGGTTACACAATAAACATATAGTCTAATTAATTACTGGAATCAACAACATAATGCCTGAACGATGGTGATCTAGAGTGGAACCAAATGCATGGCATAAACAATTTCCTTTGAGCCACCTGATCTCTGGAATAGATTCTTATAAGTTGCCTAATATTTAATTTTCATTCTTTTATCTTTTCAACCAAAGAATTTGAAAAAGAATACTTTTTTGCCTAATAAGAGAACGTATTAGCTAAAAAATCAGCATAATCCAATGTACTTTGTCAGCACAATCCTATTAGACACATTTTTCCTAACACCAAACTCATTTATATACATTGTGACTAAAGATGTGTTTTAATTTTGTACTTAAAAACGCATCTTGCAAGCGGTAAAAATGCAACGATTTAGTTGAAAATAAGGGTGCATATATACAATGTGCTACAAATTAGTATTCAAAGACCCTTTAAGTGTAATTCTACCTGGAAGCATTATGAAAAGTTGAGAACAACCCTAGGCTGGAAAATGAAAACCTCGCCGCTTATATTACTATACCAATAGAATTGAGGCCAATCTTTACCACTATACATACTTCCCTAGCATATATATGGAATTATCACCACCTAATTTAAACAATCCTAGGAACATCATGCTGCTCTAAGAACTACCAAGAAAGAAAAAGAAAACTTGCTACAATTAGACATAGTATGATGCAATCATTGACTAAATGTGGAGCACAATGACTATGTTGTGAAGCATTAGGAATCGCGATGAACAATCCAATGTTATGAAGCATACTATGTACGAACTACTTCAAAGATAAATAGAGACAAAGTCATATGATATGAATACATCAATAAAAGCAAACTAATGGGTTCAGCACATACATGTTCTTTTTGCTACAACTGTATGGGGGCTCATTGTCATGGGAAAGGTACCGAAAAAGCATTAATCTAAACCAATACTATGAGTAGTACACAGGCATCTTGCCAACAAAAACTAAGAACCAAAAAAAAAAAAAAGAAAGAAAACGGAGAAGGATGTTGACAGTTTAAGCTAAAGCTTTCTCAAGCTTGCAGTCCAGTATTCCTCAAGTTTGTAGTCCATGCCAAATAATAGTTATCGATGTTAGAGAAAGGGCTTATTAGAGCATTCCACGGAGATGGAGAAAGAAAGGTGGTTTGGCTAATTTTTAAAATAAAAATCTGAATCAACCAGCAGTAAGAAATAGAACTGGTTTTCATATTAAAAAAAACAGAAATAAAATAGTTTAGAAACACTAACCTAGGGCAGTTTTTCGTTGTCCTTTTGTTGTTTGAAGTTCAAATCCCCATGAAAGCACCTCAAACTCCAATGAGTCCTGCCTGTGCTGTGGGTACGCGTACATCTGTTAAGCAATCAGTGTGGATAAGTTGCGAGCAAACAAAAAAAAGAAATAATAATAAGAGACACCTTTTTTCTGCATAATCATTGAGAGAACTGTAAATAGGACTCAAAATGATAATACCTTTCTTAAATCTGGAAGTAATTTGTGTGTGTTTGCTTCATCGTAGCAAGAGCCTGGAAAACAGGAGATAGACGAAGGAAGACATAATGATTGGTTATGAAGTATAAAGGCTTAAATGTTTAGGCATAGCGAAATCTCATAAAATGATATTCCATTGGAGCTAGGGAGAATACAGATTCTGAGAAGAAGAATAAAGAGTCGCCCTTTCCCCTTCTCAATTCGGTTTTCAGTTTCAGCACAAGAGAGTTCATTGCTGTGCTGCTAGGTCGTAGGATTCATTGCAAGTTCATTTTTTACCATAAAAAGCTCTATTAACTCCCACCCCAGCCCCCAAACCTGTTTGTATACATGTGACGAGTTCCTCTCTGGAATATCTCCATGTGTCATTTTTTGATTTCCAGCCCCGAAACCTGTTTGTATACAACTCCAGCAATCAATTCATGCATGCGATAAGTTATCGCACTCCACAAAAGAAAGAGAGTGACGGGGTTACCTGGAAGGTGAGGCGAGGTGGAGATCGAGAGCGGCATTGAGTTCGAATGTGTGCGGTGGAGGAAAAGGAGATTGACTGAAGAAGTTTTTACTGCTGTGTAGAAGTCTATGCAGCTGCTTTAGACTGAAGGAGCTCTCTTTTTTGGGTTCCAACAGAGTGACATATTGGCTGTTTGGGGAGAGTTCTAGAATAAGAGGACATATAACTTTTCGTCTTTAAAGAAGGTGGACAGTTAAGAAGGAAGCAGATTAGGTAGTTTTTGGCTTCTTAATTGCAATAGTAATTATGTAAAGATATTAGAAGTCAAAATTGTAATGGATTAGAGGTTTAGAACTATAATTCATTAATTATTGTCGCTTTGTTTTCCGCTCCTTGATTGCAATAATAAGTGGATTAGAAGCCTAGATTAATTATATGTAACAGTAATCCACTAATCATTAGAAGGCCAAATTCAAGGTATACTTAAACAGTCAAACTTCACCAGAGAGCTGGAAATCGAAAAATGACACATGGCGATATTCCAGAGAGGAACGCATCTTTTATATGTTTATATTGATATTGATATTGATATTGATATTGATTGATGCTTAGTTGAGAAAAATGCATGGTAAGATTGTTTATTTTATTTATGCTTGACAGATGCAATGTTATTTGATGATAAGAATGAAACCAACCAAAAGGGCTCTGTGTATGGATATTAATGCATCTGCATGTAGCATTCTGTAAATTAACACCAGGTAATAGATTAATGGAATTCTGTTTGATACTTCTAATTGGTGATAATTTTGATGGAAGTAGTTGGTCGCCACTTAACTCTTAACTGCACGTTTGCTTTTCGATTCACCCACTCATGAACCCATCTGCCACCAGCAGCAAATATTCCCTAACCAATTTGCCTACCAAAACATCTTCGAGAAACTCCATCTTTGTCCGACACAAGTCAATTACCATCAGTATATCACCGTGAATGATGTCAAGTGTAATGACCTGATACTCTTATTCTTGTCATGGGTGCGAAATCTCCTGAAGGTGGCAGCAACTCCCCTCCCTGGCCAACTAATAATAGGAATAAGACAACATCACTGCCTATGAGACCCAGACAAAGTGATTTCCTTGCCTACACTAACCAATCACCATATTTGTGCCAGATTAATACCAATTCTGGCACAAGCAACCCCCCCTTCCAACAAAAAACCATCCTTTTGCCTTCGAACAATTCAAACAGTGACATAAATCAGTGCAGACCTTATCCACCTCATGCATCACATAACCATGATTGTCTTTCTGTCTAGTGGCTCAGATAAGGGAATGGTTGTCTCTGCAATTATAAGAGAATTTGTTTGCTGCCTCTTGCTTGTCGTCTCGGGGCATCTGGAAAATGCAAGCAGATGCCTACAGTAGAAAACCATTGTAGTTAACAAACATTGGCATGGACTTCATAAATGCTGGTGAACAAGGAACTTGTGGGGTTGATGGGGATGGTCAGTGTTATTGGACAAATTTGTCATGCAGATTGTGGTTCACTGGTTCATGAAGGGGCTAAAGTTAGCCATTCTGGAATTCAGAGTCAGTACCTTAGTGCTATTCATATCAAATGGACTGGGGTCCGGCAGGTTAATTCGCTCATGCTTTTGTTTATCTTTTCATGAGTTTTTGTTGTATTTCATAAGACGTTTGCTGATCCTTGTGTATATCTGCATATGAGTTGAGGAAAGCACGTGGTAGCAGTGTTTCCATTCCTTTATACTGGACACATGCGATAACGTTTGATTTTGAGATAAATCCAGTAAAGAGACTGTGTATATGACTCTTGATGCATCTGCATGTGGCATGGTGTAAGCTAAAGCCCGATGTTAGACTAATAGCATTCTGTGGGGTACTCCTTATTAGTGATAATGCCGACACAAAAAGCAATCCTACATGCACCTTTGGTTTTCAGTTCCCCCCCAGTCGTGAACCGTCTGCCACCAGCAGTGGATCTTGCACAACTCCTAATTTACCCACCAAAATGATCTCAAAAGCTCCATCCTACGACATACACCACTTGGTACGCACCACTATGTAACTATGATTCACGTCAGGTGTCATCTTCACTTTTAGCTTCTCCTCCTTCAAACTGACCCGCACCAAGTGACTCTTGTCTCGATACTGCTATTCTTCTCAAGAACGGCCAATCTCCTGAAGGTGGCAGCTACACTTCCTTTCTCCTCCCTCTCTAGTAATAATAATAAGAAGAATAAGAAAGGCAACATCACTACAAAGAGAAGCAAAATCATAGCCTCACCTATACTAGTGAAAAACAATATTCTGACATAAGCAACCCCCTTCCCTCTTCCTGCCTTCAATAATTAAGAAGCAGTGGTATAAACCAGTGCAAGCCCTCTCCACCCTCATGCATTACACCATCATAATTGTCTTTGCCCACCAGCTCGGACATGTTATGCTTGCCGCTTGGTTTTCTCTCCGATGATAGCAGAATTCTTTTCCGCCTCCTGCTTGTTGTCCCAAAGCATCTTAAAACTGCAAGCATTTGCCTTAGTAGGTGTTTAAGATTTACGTAATGTTAATAAGTTTTGGCAGGAGGCCGTGAAAATTGGTGGTGAACAAAGGTTTTGTATCAAACACCTTGGATGTTGCATAATTAGCTTGTCCTCCTATGCAAGTTGTCTTCGCTTCTTGTTTTCTTGTGAAGACACCAGTTGTTGTATTTCCTGTAATGCTGAAGAACTCTTATAGTGGCTAATGAACAAAGGTGACATTCAAGGGACAAAATTCTTGTTTAAGGTAGCTGTTCTGTTAAAAGTTTGGAAGACAACTTCCACAACCTTTATACCAACGCTGCATTTGGCAATTCGTGAAGCCTGTTTTGTGAGTCGTTGACTTTATGCATAATGAATTGTCCAGCATCATTAGAATATATGACATTAGTGGTCATTTGCAGGAGTCAACTAGTACGTATGAGCTCGTAGAGGTAAGCACAGGTGGAAAATTGAGCCGTCATAATGTTCATGTCCAGCAAACTGGTCCAGATACAGTTACAGAGTTATCCACATTCCACTTTTCTGGCAGTGATCAAACACAGGATCTGCATAGTAGAATAGTCTTGGATCATCCACGGGGTGTTTCTCGACAACTTCACAAGTGTATTGTGGCTCACTCGTTGGGCGAGGCCATATTTGATGGGAACGTACAGGTTAACAGGTACTGTGTTTCATCTGTTCCTTAAGAGTTCTAAAAGTAGCTGGCAACTTGGTGTCTTGTCTTATAAGCCAAAATCTGTCAACTGGTAATATGATTGTATCGTTTATTATTGTTGTTCCTAATTGATCTTACTATATATGTTTTCGATATTGAGTGTTGAACAATGAACTTTATTACCGTCAAGCTCAGTATATCGTATTTCTGTACATAATATAATAGCTAGTGATGTAGCTAGACAAGATTTTAATATGTGGTTTGTCTGTACTCTTCAGTTGACTCGTCTGTTTGCTGCTAAGACGGAAGTATAATTGACGCAGTCAGTTGTCCAATAAGCTATACATTAACTTGCAACTGAAAATAACCCTTTCTCCGGGTCTTACTACATGATCACTTTGTAAAATGGCAGTTTCTTAAACCATAGTTAACTGGTTGATATATTTACTTGAACTGTGTTTGTTTCTTTTGATGATCATGGCTATAAAACCGTTGTATCTAGTGAATATTATTGCATCTCTTTACTTGCTTTAGAACTGAGTTAAACCCTTGAAGGCTAAGACGCTGTATGGTTCATATGTTTGTGGATTTTGATCACTGTAATGTTCCTGCAGGCATGCGCAGCAAACAGATGCAGGGCAGCTAACTAGGAGCCTCCTCCTTGAGCCTCGTGCATCTGTAAATGTTAAACCAAATCTCCAAATTATTGCTGATGATGTCAAGTGCTCCCATGGAGCTGCAATTAGTGACTTAGAGGAGAGCCAACTATTCTACTTCCAGGCAAGAGGAGTGGACATACAAACGGCTAGAAAAGCTCTAATCTTCTCATTTGGAGCTGAAGTGATAGAGCGTTTTCCCAATACTTCTACCAGAAAGAACGTAGAAAGTCACCTGCAAAAATTGCTGGCCCCCACTCTTCGTTCTCAATGACGGTGACATGTACACAAATCTAATCACGTCTTGTATATTATTTTTGTTTTGACTTTTGAGGACAGTGATATTTTTGTTGCTTGATAACAAGCAAATTTTTTGTTACCATGTCGAGTTGCCCAGATTGCCCATTTCGTGTTTGTTAACTCGTAGCATGTAGAGTTTTCAATTCCTAACCCACTGCTATAGAACTAGAAAGTTACCACTTGCTATGTCTCCGGTTAGGGCAACGGCACTGATGGCTGGTGACATCCATTGCTCTTCTTTCAGTAGATGGCAATAAGAATCATGAAATACCATCGTGAATGAGGTTACTTCACATCGATAATGGTAACGAAAGTCTGTCACCTTTGATTTGCATAAATGAAACACAGTTACAAAAGATACCTGCTCAGTTTTTGGCAATAGTAATGACAATAACTTGCTCCTTTTAGCGTGATACTTCTGTGGTAAGAAAGCTATTCGGTCCATCAAAGATTACCTAAAACTTGCAGCCCTTCTTCCTGGTCAATTCCTTATGTTGAGTGCACCTAATTGAGTGTCTAATGACTCCCTCTCATCATAAATTGCTACAGTAAGAGCATCTGAATCCAGTGTCCATGTCATTGGAAGGACCTGGATGTGCATTGAAGCTTCCTTCTACACTCCAAATTAGACTTAGTAACCATTGACATTGTACTGCTCCAGCAATTGAGAAGAAACCCCAGCCATGTTACTGCATTTTTTTCCCTCGAAGGCCGTCGCCAACCATTTGAAAGCTCCAACAAAAGAGAGACAACTTTCTTACGAATCTCGACGTGCTTAATTCTGAACATGGAGTTGCAGAATTCATCACTGAAACAAACCTATATACAGTATATCTGTTTCGTCCTTTCACTATCAGATGACAAGGTATAAATGTGTGCGCGGGCGCATAATTTTTTTCTCACAATTTATTATTTTTTTACTCTCTTGATCTGTTTTACCAATACAAACCTCAATACATGAGTTAATATCGCAATGTGTTATTATTATTATTATTATCATTATTATTATTATTATTTTTTGATAAAGACTTTCTACCGTTTTATATTTCACTCATTCTTTTGTTACTAAACAACTAACAATTGTTACTAGAGTTCATTTTTAACAACAAAAAGTGATAGAAAACTCATAAAAATGTGAAAATACCATTTCTATGGCCTTTCTTAATAAGTATTTTAGCAGTAAATACTCTCGTGTACGACGCATGAGATCAAAGTCCGTCTTTAAAGATTGCTAGACATGATATTTAAAAATATAGTGGTGGCAAGAGGGGTGCGTGGGTTATGGGGGTAGGTTTAATGAGTTGGGTTTGAATGGATGACTGATCCATTTACATCCATTGATTATTGGATCAACTGGGTCATTGGTTAAATGGGTTGGTTCCACCCATCAAACCATGAGACACACGTAATTTTATAATACTCCATATTTTAACTCTCTCTCTCAGCTACTTCACCTTCTTCAACTGGTCAAATACCACCGCCGCCACCACCACCACTGCCGTTCCACAATTGCCAGTTTGCCACCATACACAACTAGCAAGCACAACCATTCAAACACCATTTCCGCCGCACCCATCTCGTTGTTTCAAAGGAAACATTATCGGCCCAAGGGACCTCAGGATGCCGTACATCTCTTGTTGTCCCTAATGTGGTACCTATGGCACCACCGTTTAGGGCCTCAAAATACCATACTTGTCCCGCGGCCTCGAAGTTGTTGGTGCCGCAGGAACCCTACTGGAGACTGGCAGATGAGGACGTTAAAAGAACTACAAGAGAACTCATTCGCTCTGTAAGAAATTTTCTTCATCAATGAAGTTTAGTGGATAAAGGTAAGCTTCTTTACTGCCACCAAGGAGGCAAACAAATTGGCGGTAGTGGCGGTAGCCGTGGCCTCTGCCGAGCCTTATGAACACAAGGTCATTTAGATAGTGAACCAAGCAAAAAAGGCTTGTAAAATCGCAATTGCAGCTAAAATGTTGCCCTAAAAAATGAAGCTCTTAACAGAGATGCCAGAAGGAATTGGTTTGATACCTCATGCACCAGTTCAATCCTACCAACCTTAAGTACCGCTGAAAGGGCAACTTATAATTCTAAGTGAAAGAAAAAAATGGCCCTGTTAAACGCATGCTACCCAAGTTCACGTTCCTCCCTGCAAATAACATTTAGGCAGGGTTCGCACTTTCCCTAGATGCCAAACCTACATCCAATCTTGAACATTCATGGAGATTCAAATCTTCACTTTCCACCACGTTTGCGAAGTTTGGATCTTCATCGAAATACGAACCTTCACCAAGTTTTGAACTCTTGCTAAGGCTCAAATCCTCATCTTAGTATGACTTGGCGAGGCCATCATATGAGGGGCAGTCATGTCATATTGTGGCCGAAGAGTGTTCTAAGGTCATCAGCCTATCGAGAGAGGGTATATCCCACTTGACTCATCGCTCAAGAGGAGCCTATATCTAGTTTGCGTAAACAACACGCGCATGTTCAAACCCCTTACTTTGTGAACCCTATTATTGGTGTGGTTGAAAACCAAAGTTGGTGTGCATCTGAATAATGCAAGAATGTTGCCATCTTTGGCTGTTCGGGCACACCCTTCAACGTCACTTGAATCAAGTTATTTCCATAAGAGAAGACAAAAGAAAAAGACGGCCAGAAAGAATGCTTTTGAAACTCTGTTAGGGAATATGTTATATTGAGAAAATACTTGGCAACGAAGGAGAGGCTGTCCCAAGAGAATATCCCATATTTACACCAAGCAGATCCGGCTCTAAGTCGGGATCTGAATGTGTGAAGGCAAAAGGTGATGAAGCAGGGGTAAAGGCCAAATTCCAAACATCCTTGCCTCCGGAAAGACTACTACAAATAGGAACCAGTTGTCTCTCTAAGATCAGAACCTGTGGCAAGATCTCTGAGTCATAGTATTCCTGTTGATAATGGGTTGTGCATAACAAGATCACAAATCCGTTGCATAGGGCTGGTAACTTCATTTTTCTAGAGGATTGACTTTCCAGAAGTAATCTCATTCTGATATTCTCCTCATCTCCTACTTCCAGGACTGCAGTAGAAAAGGAAAAAAAAAAAAAAAAAAGAGGCGAAGTTGTGTCGGTTGTGAGAAAGCAAATCTCCATAAACGTCCATAGTTCCGAATCTTCAACAAACAGAAAGAGCATATGGGTCCACTACAGCTTAGGGTGTCATGGGAGCAATTATCCCAATATGACCAACTTCATGAACCCACCAAATAAAACCAAGAATCTGGAGTTGGCCGTGATTCATGATATGGTTCAAAGATAAGTCAAGAAAGACAGAGAAAAGGAAAGCGAGAGCTTACGAACAATAACGAAATGGATACATGTTGCACCATTTCCTCTGGGTTTCTCTCAACCAAAACTTAAGATGTACAATGAAGCTGGAGGTACGAGACAACGCGTAGCAAATTTCTCGCATCAATACGGCTCTATAGCCCAGAAGGAGGCTTTGTGTTTACTCCTTTTTGCTTAGTGTAAAAAAAACAGCTTTCACATGGTACACCAATCTCTCTCAGCGCTCGATCTCTAATTGGGAGTAAATGGTAAAGGAATTCCTTAAGCAATTCTACAACACTCGTAGCCCAGCTAGAGTGCCAGAATAAATTGATACTAAGCAGCACGATAACGAACTTGTCACCAAATTCATAGCAAGGTGGAGAGCTCTCACATTTGCTTGCAAAGAGAGGTTAACTCAGGACAAGTTGCTCAAAATGTGTAAGAATAACTTTGGACACGAGCTATCCACTAATATGATGCCTCGATGTTTTGAAGGATTCCATGACCAACGTACTAAAGCGCATGACATGGAGATGCATCTGAGCAAAAGAACAAGAGTTAGTGTGACTGGTAGAATTGAGTCCTCTAAGTCTGTGGTAGTGGAAGCTACACCGAAGTCTCCGGTCGTAGTTGGAACTCAAAACCAAAGAAAACAAAAAGGTCACTAGGAAGGAACCAATTTAGAGTAAGTACTCATTCTCAAATGATTCAATGGAAGATCTCTTCTTGGATCAGTTGTACCAAGATCTACTCACCCTTCCAAGAGTTAAGCGGGCCCACGAAGTTGGTAAGGAGGATCCAAAGCAATATCCATCTTACTGTCTGATAAGTCATTCCTTAACGGCTTTGACTGAAAGATAAGATTCAGGAACTCCTCGATTCATACACCATCGAAATGCTACCCCAGGAGAAGACAACATCAAACCCAGTCACTTATACAATTGAAGGATTGTCTCAAAATTCCTCTGACGTGGACGAGAAATTTGGAATGTCAAATGACGAACACAACCGGAAGTGGAGTATCTATGAGTCCAAAATGAATATATCCCAAAAGGAAAATATTGAAGACCTTGTCTCAAATAAACTTCTTGTACAAACGCCTCATTTTCCGGTTACACTCGAGGAGTTTATGGCTCCCGAGTTACAATCTCCAGAGCTACCATCTTGCTTTGACAAAGCTAAAGAAGATGGGATACCTTAATCTGCACCTAAGAAGCACGGACTCGGGTGCGGATGCGACACGGGTGCGGATACGGCAATTTTGAAAATTTTAGGATACGGGTGCGGCGGGGATACGGTAGATTTTATAAATATTTTTTTAGATATATACATTTAGCATTGAATTTCTAAACAATTTGAATCTCTATATGTATTAGATATTTGTAGAAAGTATAAATATTTCAACTAAAGAGTGGGAATTTGTAGAGTTTAATATGTTGCTTCTTGAATTTTGAAGTTTTCAATTAAATTGGTGATAGTTTGTTAAGTTTGGGCTGTTTTGTAAATATTAAAAGTGCATAACTGAAAACAATGAAGTTTGTATGTGCTGTACTATTATTTTCTTTGAAGTATTGGGGCTGATTTAATAAGTTAGGGTACAAAAATGAAATAACAAAAGTGAAAAGTCATTTCTAATTACTTCAGGCCACAAAAATAACATCGTATTAGGGTTTCTCATATTTCTTCCAGCCACAGCGCCGCACTTCGCGGCGCCGCACTTGGTTTGCTGGTTGGATCTCCTCCTCATCCTTCGCACTCCGCAGCGCCGCACTTGGTTCGCCGGTGAGATCTCCTCCTTCTTCTTCTCCTTCTTCTTCTTCTTCTTCTCCTCATACTCCTCTCCGGTCTCCTCTCTCCTCTCAGATTCTTCGCCGGTGGTCGCTGGAGTCGCCGGTGGTCACAGATCTGCACGGTGGTCACAGATCGACGGTGGTCAGAGGTTGGATACGCACCCGAGCCGCACCCGGTATTTAAGAAATTAAAAAAATAAATTCATAAAATCGGACACGCACCTGACACGCACCCATGCTGCACCCGAGCCGCACCCGCACCTGACGCGTACCCGGTGCCGGTGCTTCACCCCAGGTACCGCACCGGTGCTTCATAGATCTGCACGCATGGCCGTACTTATCATTAGTCATTACGAAAGGGATGAGGAGGAAGTTGACGGCAGTGCATTTGCTCCCTTTGTCATTTATTATTCTCCGGTTCACTTGTGGGATACTACGACACATAAGCCATTGTATGTCAATGATCCGAGTCATCTGCTCGTAGCAAAGAATCTGAAGTGGAAAACTGGTTATCTTCTCCAAAACATATTCCAGCTACCCAACCATATTCGAAGCGATATCCTCTGACTCTATTATTGGCTTCACCAAGATACACTCAAATGGCACCATCCAATATTATGGCCCAGATTTTTCTAAAAATCCAAAAGCCTAAATGCAAATCCTACACCAAAGTGGTACAAAGCTCTTGAAGAAGGCTAAGGTTCAAAATTTCTTTCATCCAAACCAACCACTCTGATGATAAGCAAACAGAGTCGTGGCAATTTTAGAAGATGGATGAATATTGGAAGTCCATATTATCTTTCTTGTTGGTTTTGTTTAGTTTGGATACAAGTTGGGTATTTAACGTGATTGGCATGCACTTGCAGGCATTAACAATTTTTAATTTGGATTCTCAGAAAGTTATATTTACTTTCACGTATACTGCACACATGGGACGTTGTGCATTTTATGCAATTTTATTCCAAGCTTTCTTCCTTTTTATGAAAACTTCGTATGCACTGTTCATGAAAACTTCGCTATGAAGCATGGACACGGGTGCAGGTGTGGATACGATAACGGTGCAAATATGCAGATACGACATTTTTCAAAAATTTTAGGATACGGGTGCGGCGGGAATAAGACAAATTTTGGAAACATTTTGTCAACTATGTACACTTAGTATGGAATCCTAAACAAAGACCATTTCAATCTTAAGAACGTGCATAAAGGATATATATTGCAATTTAATTTAGGGTTAATTACAAAACTGTCCCCTTAGGGTTAATTCAATCTTAAGAACGTGCATAAAGTAAAACGCAAGCATGATGTGGTCGGTTCGAGCTAAAGAACACACACTTGCACAAAATGAACACCCTCCAAAGGAGAGGTGACCCCTCGAGGGGACATTCAAACACTTAGCACATGCAACAACTTGCATGCACAGCTTTGTGTCCTCTCCCGAGAAAGGCTATCACGGGGCACAGTCTCTAAAGGATCTTGAGATCCCATGATTCGTCTTCCTAAAGATGATTCTGAATAGCCTACTCAGGCGACATTCTAAGACTTAGCTCTCAAGAGCTAGGGTTCTAGCGCCCTACTTAGGCAAAGTTCCAAGGCTTAAGCTCCCGCTTAGGTCGGAGCACATGGAGGAAAGAAATATTGTTACCCCTACAAGTGGATGGAGAATCCCTTACAAATCTGACGCGTGTCTCGAGACACTAGGTATAAACTTCCTCAGCCAAACATTTTGGCTAAGGAAGTGGGGGGCTTATGATATAACTCAAATATAACTCCCAATAATTGGGGGACACCTGGCGAATCCCAGTCAAACTGGGAGATTTATGATTATCTTATCAGGATTCTAAAAGAGTCCTTAGAGATTGTGACGTGATTCTCGAGGATCCTAACGCGATTCTAACACATCTGGCCCACGGTCCAGTCCTACTAGGACTCTCCACCTACAGTTATATAAAGGGGTCTACCCCCCAGGTATGATGACATTTACACAATTAATGCTTTTTCAGAGTTATTATTTTGTAGCTGCGCTCTGACTGAAGCATTAGAGAGTTCTTCACCGGGAACCCCACCCGGCGGTCACTCGTTTTCTGTCTTGCAGGTCATTTTAGTGATGACATTATAGAGTTCTTCGCCGGGAACCCCACCCGGCGGTCAACTCAGAAAACGAGTGACCGCCGGGTGGGGTTCCCGGCGAAGAACTCTATAATGCTTCAGTCAGAGCGCAGCTACAGAATAATAACTCTGAAAAAGCATTAATTGTGTAAATATCATCATACCTGGGGGGTAGACCCCTTTATATAACTGTAGGTGGAGAGTCTTAGTAGGACTGGACCGTGGGCCAGATGTGTTAGAATCGCGTTAGGATCCTCGAGAATCACGTCACAATCTCTAAGGACTCTTTTAGAATCCTGATAAGATAATCATAAATCTCCCAGTTTGACTGGGATTCGCCAGGTGTCCCCCAATTATTGGGAGTTATATTTGAGTTATATCATAAGCCCCCCACTTCCTTAGCCAAAATGTTTGGCTGAGGAAGTTTATACCTAGTGTCTCGAGACACGCGTCAGATTTGTAAGGGATTCTCCATCCACTTGTAGGGGTAACAATATTTCTTTCCTCCATGTGCTCCGACCTAAGCGGCAGCTTAAGCCTTGGAACTTTGCCTAAGTAGGGCGCTAGAACCCTAGCTCTTGAGAGCTAAGTCTTAGAATGTCGCCTGAGTAGGCTATTCAGAATCATCTTTAGGAAGACGAATCATGGGATCTCAAGATCCTTTAGAGGTTGTGCCCCGTGATAGCCTCTCTCGGGAGAGGACACAAAGCTGTGCATGCAAGTTGTTGCATGTGCTAAGTGTTTGAATGTCCCCTCGAGGGGTCACCTCTCCTTTGGAGGGTGTTCATTTTGTGCAAGTGTGTGTTCTTTAGCTCGAACCGACCACATCATGCTTGCGTTTTACTTTGTCGCGAACTCTTATTATCAGCTAAGAGCTGGCAAAGAAGTCTCGCACTCACGCTTGGCTGGGTTTTGAATTGACAAAGCATGGTGGGGGGATGAAGTCCCATAGTCCTTTGCCGTTTCACGGGTTAGAACTGTAGCTAAACCGTTCGGATAGAACTCGAGCTCTATCCTGTCACCCTTGAGAGTGCTCGTCCCTCGAGGGACTGCCCTAGAGGGCTAGTGGAATGTAGAGTTCCGGTAAGTGCCCTTAAGGGCTGATGGAGCACGGAGCTCATATAAATACCCTCGGGGGTTTGACGGAACTTAAAGTTCTCGTATGTGCCCTTGGGGGCAGATGGAGCGCGGAGCTCATGCAAATACCCTCGAGGGTTTGACGGAACTTAAGAGTTCACATCGTACGCGCCCTCAGGGGCGGATGGAGCTCGGAGCTCATGAAAATACCCTCGAGGGTTTGACGGAACTTAAGAGTTCTCGTCGTACGCGCCCTCGGGGGCGGATGGAGCTCAAGGCTCATGAAAATACCCTCGATGGTTTGACGAAACTTAAGAGTTCTCGTTGTACGAGCCCTCGGGGGTGGATGGAGCTCAGAGCTCATGCAAATACCCTCGAGGGTTTGACGGAACTTAAGAGTTCTCGTCGTACGCGCCCTCGGGGGCCGATGGAGCACGGAGCTTATGCAAATACCCTCGAGGTTTTGACGGAACTTAAGAGTTCTCGTCGTACACGCCATCGGGGGCGGAGGAGCGCAAAGCTTGCAAAATACCCTCGAGGGTTTGACGGAACTTAAGGTTCTCATCATACGCACCCTCGGGGGCAGATAGAGCGCGAAGCTCATGTAACTACCCTCGGGGGTTTCAGTCGAAGTAACAAGTGTTTGTTGTCTCATCGCTAAATAAGAAGGCGCGGGGCATTGAGCCCGTAAAATGGCCGCTGCTATGAAGCCCCCACTGTCTGAGAGGGCACAGGGCATTAGGCCCGTAATATTGCTGACATCATAAGATATGAAACTCTCCGCCTTTGAAAAGGTGTAGATATATAAAGATGTCTTTTCAGCTTATACTTAGGGCTTGGTCGCAAGAAGACCTTGTGGGAGTAATATAGAAGGCCATATATGCCTGCTTGAATGGACGAGCATATAAAGCTAGAGGATGCGGAGTCCGCCTGAGCAAGATGTCACTGATAATCAGTAGAGAAGTTGCCGCAGTTTATCGATATACTGAGAAGCAACTGGATTCAATTTGCTTGATTGCATGAGCTTGAGCTTGCAGTTGTACCAGCATATTAGTGACGTTATTGGCGAAGTGCTCTGACTCACCAGATCCGTTGGTAGCATGTGCTGGTGTGAACATTTGACCGTTCATAGTCGGTCACTATATGACCGGATAGATCACAAGATAATAAGCAATGCCGAGTTGACAAGATGCTACAGCAGAAACCTTAGGTTAAAACCTTAATGCTTTTAACAAATGTGGCTTAACCCAAATAAATGAGACTTTTGGGTCTTCAACATAAATTTGCCTTGGTATGGGGTGAAAAATCAAATGCTTTAAAAGGGAAGATGTCACCTCTGTATTCAGTTTCTACTTCACGGCTGAAGGAGACTTTGACTGGTGAACCACCACACGGGGTTGTCCACACCAGAGCAGCAGTGACGAAGGTGGCGTAGCAGCGCCCTTCGGTCGTATCGGTAGCCTCGATGATACGGGCCGGGCCTAGATAGAAGACGGCGGCGAGGCTGTGGATCTCGTCGGGCAGGAGATCGTCGGCGGAGGAAAGGAGGCAGAGCTGGAGGTGGAGATCGCAACAGTGCAGCGAGTTGGCTGCTATTGGTCGCGATCGACCAAATCTGAGCGAGTGAGTGATGGCCGGCCGCAGATCTAGATGTTGTGACCAGTGGCGTGATGGTGCCGTGGCAGCTGTTGGTGGCCGCGGTTACGGTAGCGCCGGAGCGCATTCAGATCTGGGATGTCGGAAAATTTCATCATGGGCTGTGACGACAAGCTTTGTTATGGGTCGTGACGGTAAGGGTGGCCACCGATCAGTGGCGGAACCAGGATTTTATCCCGGAGGACTAAAAATATACCGAAGGAGATAAATATTTTTATAAGTAAAATAGCACACAAAAACAAAGTGCACTTTTCGATAATACACAAAACATACTAAAAACATCTAAAAGGTCTTATTAAGGTTTTATTATCGCGTTAACTTAATTAACTTAATTTCACCCCACCATTCAACTAAATCACATATCCGACATCTCAATCCAATTGGGTCTCATCCTCCATCAACCATCTCAATTCTCAAATGCTCAATGCACAATTAACAACATATAATCAGCATGAAAATAATCTCAATTTTTAAATGCATAATTAACACAACCTAAAATTATCAATCAAATAATCAATGCTCAAATGGGATAAAAATCCAATTGGGTCCCATCCTCCATCAACAATCTCAAATCTTAGTGCTCAATGCACGATTAACATCCATAAAGCATCAATTAGTAATCTAAATTATCAAATACACAACTAACAACCTAAAATTATTAATCAAATAATCAATTCTCAATAGCAAAAGAAATTGTTCAAAATGCACACTGACCTCGGTCCTCAGAAATCAGAACGGCGTCGTTGTCGCAATGTTAATCAAATTGTTCAAGCGCCGTGACCGCCGAACGGCAGTGGCGGAACTTCCTCGGTTCGTGCGCCGGCTCGTAGACGGTAGATCTAAGCTAGATCTGTCGCCCAGATCTGTTCTGGCCGGAGTCGCCGGAGTTGGGTGGGGACTGGCCGGAGTTGGGGTGGGGACCGCCGGACTGAGGAGGGCCTTCGCCGGCTTCGCGCTTCGGAATCGGAGGACGGACGGCGACCAACTGATGAGAGCCCAGCTGAGACGACGACCGGTGGCCGTGGGTCGGTGGGTGGTGCCGGCAGCCGGCGTGCGGGCGGTGAGCTGCGGTGGCTGAGAGTGAGAGAGCCGAGAGAGGAGGACTGGAGCCTGGAGGAGAGATGCCGGCGTCACGGCGTGACGGCGACCGACCGCCGACCGGTGTCCCGTGTCCGACTGACCGACTGTCCGGCACTCCGGTGACTGTGAGACTATCTGACTATGAGTCGGCCGAGAGAGGAGGAGAGAGAGAGAGAGAGAAAGGAAAAGGAAAAGTGGAAAATGAAAAAAAAACACTATATATATATATATATATATATAATTCAAAATCTCAGGGGGGGCTATAGCCCCCCCTCGTACAAGTGTAGTTCCGCCCCTGCCACCGATCGTGGTGGACGGTGGCGGCGCTCTTCCGTTTGCTCTCGGCAATGGTGGGCTGTTGCAGTATTAGATTTTTTTTCTTTATTGATGCGGCAGACCTGCTGTGGTGGCGCGTCGACGCGTCGCCGTTTTCACATGGTGGATTGCGCAATGTCGTAGAAGGTCACAGCGTGCGGTGCCGGCGCTTTGCCGGAGAAGACGACACAGCGGCGTCGATCTGCTTCATATTTCCCTCATTTCTTTTTTTTTTGGGGATGTTTGTTGTATCTGCTTCGACATCTTCACACTGGCGGTTTGTGACGCCGAAAATCGAAGTGGTTGCGCCGGTAGTTGCGGCGATGATGGAGACAATTTGTACGATATTTGCAGGTTGTCGTTGTTACAGGCGGTGCTGCCCGTTGTGGTGGTGCGGCCGATCGCTGCTCTGGCGACGGTAGAAACTTGTGACGGCGCGACGTGGTCAATCTTAAAAAATTCTGAACCCGTGGCGGCGGCACTTTTGTCAGTGGCTCCGATGCGTTGCCGTCGGTTCCTTGCAGAATGATTGTTTAAGTTTTCTTGAGGTCGATCGGTTAGGCTGAGGGTCACACGGATGGCGCCAATCTGATATGCTAAAAATATGCTCCGCATACGTTTCGGAACCCGAACCTGGACTGATGACCTGTAAGACAGAAAACGAGTGACCTCCGAATGGGGTTTCCGGCGCCGGCGGAGAACTCTCCGATGCTTAAATCAAAGCGCAGTTACAGAATAGTAACTCTGAATACCTGGGGGGTAGACCCCTTTATATAGTTGTAGGAGAAGAGTCCTAGTAGGACTGGGCCATGGGCCAGATGTGTTAGGATCGCGTTAGGATCCTCGAGGATCACATCACAATCTCTAAATACTTTTTTAGAATCCTTATAAGATAATCATAAATCTTCCAGTTTGACTGGGATTCGCTGGGTGTCCCCCAATTATTGGAAATTATATTTGAGTTATATCAGTTTCCAAAAAAATAAAAATAAAGAGTAGTTTAAAAAAATATATTACAAAAACAAGTAGGTGTTTGATTACCCAATTTTTATTTTGAGTTTTTATTTTGTGGTGGTTTGCGGTGGCGGTGGCCGACGGTGGGGGTGGTGGGGCGTGGCAGTGGCCGACGGTGGTGGTGGTGGCTACTGGCGGCGGACGGTGGCTGGTGGCTGCCGGCTGTGGGAGGGTGGTGGTGGTCTAAAAAAAAAAAAAAATTCAAAACTGAAAATCGAAACTAATTTTTTGAGTTTTTAAAAACAATTTTGATTTATAAACTGATTTTTTAAATTGAAGAAAAAAAGTTACCAAACACAACTTTTTTTCCAGTTTTCAAAACTGAAAAAAAAAAACCCCTGTCAAATAGGGCCTTAGCTGGCCTACTATAATTTGAAAATGGCAAAATCACTATTGCCCGTGTGAACTTGGCATTATTCCTTAAGTATACGAAAATGCCTTGTGACAATGACTAACGATTTCGGGGTGCGACTAGATTGATTTCTTTAAGTGTATATGTGTTCCCACCGATTGATATGCACTAGTTTGCTAACAAATATCTTCAAGATATAATGAAGCACGGTGAAGAATAACGTATGCAGAATCAATATGAATAACCTAGAGACTTGTATAGGAATCTAGATAAGGTGTTTTCACGATGTCGAACTATGAGCAACTAGAAAATATTGGAGTAGATCTGCCGAATGAAATTGAGAGGAAAGAGAGTCGCTTTTCGGATAGTTCATATGGCCCCATTTTACAGGTTTTCTTATGCTTAAAGGACTGGGTGTCATATTTCTAAATTAAATGACATGTAATTTGGTAGTTCACGTTAATTTTCCTGCCCGTGCAATATGTGCAGTTGAAAACAGGAAGTGGAGAAACACAATCAGTGAAACTAAGTTGGAAAATCTCTTGCTGCTAAGTACTACTTATTGTACAGCGATAATTAATGATCGCTAGATACAATTAATGCCATTTATGTGATACTTTCAGCAATAATTCTTAACAACAACTTTATAGCGTCATTAACTAAAAGTCATTAAAGATAATTAACCACCATTAATTGTCGTTATATGGAGATTGTAGCTATCTTCTCACAAAACAAACCTGGATAGTAGCCAAAACTTTTTAAATAATTAAGTTTAATTAACTAAAGAGGATACACGATAAGGATAACGACTTTAGTGACAAAAGATAACACTAAAATATTTTGGCATTGCATTTCAGTAGTGACAATCTTTGTTGGTAAAATACAGTTAGTGACACTTTTTTACAGCAGATGATCATAGTCCGTTGTCCAATTAAACAATACTGAAGTTCCATCTTTAACTGCATAGCGTAAACGTTCCACATAAAAATTTGCTTTCACTTCATTATTTTGCTAAGTTATTTTTTTTTTTTTTTATGTTTCATTATGAAGGGGTGTGTGTCTTGAGTGTATGTGTACGTAACAACGGAGCTTACCTAGCTTGAATGTGTCCTGTTTATGATGTAAAGCGTAAAGTTCCGTTGGATCTGGAGAGTTGGTCTTCAAGAAACAGCACCAGTAAACATCAAAGCTGTTATAGGTGTGTACAGTAAATCCAACTGACATCTAACAGAGATGGTGTTAACAGCTTCCTGTCTGCCTTGATTGGTAAGTATTAACGGTAGGAGGCTGAATGCTACTAGGCAACCATTTTGTAGATTATGCTGTCAATACAGTGATCACCGATTGATCCAAACAGAAGAAAAACAATTTTAGAGATGGAAACACATATGGCTTATTAATCTAATTACATTTCTCATCTCAAAATCTCTTTACAACTCCTTCGTCATTCGAAAAATTGCTTCCGATCGATGAATGAGTAATACTATTAGCACTTACCAAATGCATGATATGATATATTTTGGTCCAATTATTAAAACTGAAAACTTTGGCATAATTAGTATACTTGGATCACGCTGACTCACGTACTCGTGAAATTTGTGACAAGAATAAGGTGATTAAGCGGGTGATTAAGTGGATAAGATGAAGAGTATCAGGGTAAATTGTGATAAGCCGTTAGAATTGTTGTTTGCATGGTGTAAGCTTGATAATCACTCTATGAATACAGTTGGACCAACAGCCTAAGTCAGGTCAGTGATGAGGAGGTCTAAAGCTATCTGTAGGTAAAAACCTCACTCTAATGGCCAGATTAACCAAACGCACTCTTTCTCCCTCTTTCCCATTCTCCTTATAGATATAAACTCTTCACTTGGCTCTTTGTATCTGCACCCAAAGATCTCTTGTTCCAAGTCTAAGCTTCATCTAAGACCACCCACATTATCCCTCATACTCTTCTGCAGCAAACAAATTACCACAAAATCACCTAAATGGGTTCTTGTGCTCTAAAGGCACTTTTCTTCTTGGCGAGTGCTTTTCTGGTTTTGACTGAGGTAGCACTTGCAAAGCATGCAGGCATAACCAGGCACTACACGTTTGATGTATGTATTGCATGCCCTTTTTTTCTTTTTCTCTTTTTTGCAGTATAACATGTTAATTTTGTGGCTTAACCAGGGTGAGCTTTTAGGCAGAGAGTGAAGTTTTTAGTTTGTCACTTAGTTAGAGGTAACTGTAGGCACTAAAACACGAACATAGTCTTCAAACAAAAGTAAGGGTAATGCAGTCCATCTTTAAACTTCACCAAGGCTCGAGATGCACCGGATCACCTTTCTTCTGTCCGGCCGTAACAGGTCTTATACATTAATGCATAAGCTACCTATTGAAGTTGCTTCTAATTTTTCCCTTTCTGTGTTAAACAGATCAAGCTCAAAAACGTGACAAGATTATGCCAAACAAAAAGCATTCTGACCGTCAACGGGAAGTTTCCAGGACCTCGGATCGTTGCGCGTGAAGGCGACACAGTGTTGGTTAAAGTAGCCAACCATGTCAAAAACAATGTCACCCTGCATTGGTATTTTAGTACTACCACCACACTACAATAACAATTATTCTCTTATACTTGTTGGTTATATAGACAGGAAAATGATTAATCCACTCCCAAAATCCACTAATTCACATTCTCTCTTCATTTCTGAGTAATGTTTTAACTTGAAATTTTGAAATATGTCAGGCATGGAGTTCGGCAGCTAAGGAGTGGATGGGCAGATGGACCAGCATATATCACACAGTGCCCAATTCAGACAGGCCAGACCTATGTATACAACTTCACCATAACTGGCCAAAGGGGTACCTTGTTCTGGCATGCCCACATTTCGTGGCTAAGGGCGACGCTCTATGGGCCCATCGTTATCCTTCCAAAGCGCGGTGTTCCTTACCCGTTTCCATCGCCTAACGAAGAAGTCCCCATCATTTTCGGTAAAGTACTTGATTTGTTATACGAAGCTTTACTCATAATTATGTTATATTAGTCCTCCATTGAGTGATGTATACGATTCCTGCTTGGATTTACAGGTGAGTGGTGGAAGGCCGATACAGAGACAATAATCAACCAAGCATTGCAAAATGGAGGAGCTCCAAACATCTCTGACGCATTTACCATCAATGGTCTTCCTGGACCGCTATATAATTGCTCGGCTAAGGGTATATGTGACAGATTATTGAGTGCCACGAATATATGAGTTACCTGTTGCTGTGCTTTTCCCTCTTTTATAGACTAGGGTATATGTCAAGTTATAGGCGCATTTTTTGACTGTGAATTAGCACTATATTCCATTATGCAGATACCTTTAAATTGAAGGTGAAGCCAGGGAAGACATACCTCCTCCGTTTAATCAATGCTGCACTCAATGACGAGCTCTTCTTCAGTATCGCCAACCACACCCTCACCGTTGTTAGCGCCGATGCTGTCTACGTGAAGCCATTCAAGACTGACACGGTTCTCATCACTCCTGGACAAACCACAAGTGTACTTCTCAAGGCCAAACCCCACTTTCCTAATGCCACCTTCCTCATGTCTGCTAGGCCTTATGCCACCGGCCCTGGTGCGGTAGACAACAGCACCACCGCTGCTATCCTTGAGTACCATCAGCCTTCCTCCATCTCAAATCCAAAGAGAAATATCAAACTCGCTCTTTTGAAACCGACACTGCCGAAGCTCAATGACACGTCATTTGCAGCTAGTTTTAGCAAGAAACTACGCAGCTTAGCCAATGCGAAGTTCCCCGCTAACGTCCCTAAAAAGGTTGACAGACGACTTTTCTTCACCGTAGGGCTAGGCTTGAATCCATGCCCTCAGAACCAAACATGCCAAGGACCAAACAACACCAAACGGGCAGCTTCAATTAACAACGTGTCCTTCGTGCAGCCAAACACAGCTCTTCTTCAAGCTCACTTCTCCGGACAATCTAAAGGCGTATACACTACTGATTTTCCTGCCAACCCCCTAGTGAAATTCAACTACACCGGCACTCCACCAAGTGACATTTTTGTTAACAGCGGCACAAAAGTGGTGGTGCTGCCATTTAATACTAGTGTTGAGCTGGTCATGCAGGATACGAGCATAATTGGTGCAGAGAGTCACCCGTTACACCTTCATGGCTTCAATTTCTTTGTACTTGGCCAGGGTTTTGGAAATTATAATTCCAGCACGGATCCTTCCAAGTTCAACCTTGTGGACCCTGTCGAGAGGAACACCGTTGGCGTGCCTTCCGGGGGTTGGGTTGCCATTCGTTTCCTCGCAGACAATCCAGGTATAACACCGTGAATCCTGCTTCTGTTTAGTTCTGTAGACAGTATAAATTAACTCTATCCTTGATCTTTCTTTTTAACTTTTTTCTCCAATTGGAATTTTTTCTAGCTAATTCATCAAAAAAAAAAAAAAAACTGTGTCCATATATAGGTGTTTGGTTCATGCACTGCCACCTTGAAGTCCACACAAGCTGGGGATTGAAGATGGCATGGATCGTTATGGATGGAAAAGGGCGCAGGCAAAAGCTCCCACCTCCGCCGTCCGATCTTCCAAAGTGTTGATCATGAATGCCCTTGATCTCTTCTATTTTCTTATTTCCCCTTCTTTCATTTGTTGTTACCTTTCGATTGTACGGTTACTGCCCACAAAAGGGCGATGGAGAAGTGCAATTTTTTGTTCTACCGGCATCATGTGGTCGCTAAAATGCTTTACTGACATTCTTTGACCCTTCGGCAACAAAAGTACATGAGCTTATAAAAGAAAAATTCAGCTCCAACTTCAATAATAAAAGTCACTAATAGGTATGCACAATAAAGTTCATAGAATGCAGAATGTAACCTAAAAACATTCATGGAGCTTTTGTTTCTCCTAACTCTCCATCAGTAATCACTTTATTTTTAGGAAAAATTATTCTCGCTACCTCTGATATTTAAATTTAATGCACTCACTGTTCCTCCTATTCGAAAATTACAATGACAACCCCTACTTTTGGATAGTATTAATTTTTTTT